>VXAX01002162.1:1949659-2035547 GCA_013399835.1 Leptocoma aspasia | reverse complement strand
CTCAAAGCCTTGCCAGAACTGGTGTTAGATGCCAAACACCTTATTGACCCATCTTCACTGACCAAATTTTAAATGTAAGATATATTTAATCCTTCCACTTTTCCTTCTTACTCCTTTTGTTTTCTTCTGCCAAGCAATTATATTACCTTTATATTGTCTACCTGAAAGTACAGACCATAGTCAATATGAGAGGAAGGAGTAGGACAGCATTTACTTTGGTATTCCTGATGTGTCTCCTAGTAAATCACTATTTCCTAAGAAGCAATTATTCTGTTGGGGTGCTGGGCAACAATTCTTCCATCTGCACATTCAAGTGATCTTCTCATCTTTGGGTTCACACACCTCAATAAAAGTTTAGCTACGCAGATTTAGGGTTTCTAGTGCATATAGTAATAATTATTCCTAATGTTGCTTTATCAATGAAATACTTAATTTTCATTGCTTATAACTCTCCCAAATCTTAAAAGTGTCAAATGATATTTTCATTTCAGCTGTTTCTCCCACTAAGCCTACATCAAGGGGCTCCACTTATTATTCTACATGTCTAAAGATTAAATTGCACAGTTTTGGTGACATTACAGAAGAAAAAACCCACCTCTCTTACTGTAGCTGTCCCTCCTGATTTCCAGGGGCTTCTTTGGCAACAAAACTAAAAGAAGGAAGAATCTGCTGTAATAGTGATTAATCTTTAGCCTATTGATGTGTGTCTGATGAACACATGGGAAAGAACAGCTGGTCTCAGTGCAAGATACATAGGCTTAGTGATGAGGAAAAGGAAACAGAGGATGAATTTCCAGGACTGGGAAGTAGAACAGCAGAGAATGGATGTGGGGCATGAAAAGATGGAGGATTATGGCCAGAAACTGGAGAAAAGGGTAGGAGGGTATGTGCAGGGAGGGTATTCAGGCAGTAGCCAGTGGCTGAGAGGAGAGGGATGGATGGGGGCACTGGAGAATCTGCCCCGAGGAACATGAGCCCACCAGAGCTGGCTCTCAAATGGTTGTGAAGCCCATAAGCACAGCATGTCACATGGAGAAAGAAGTGTTCTCCTACAACTGTAATTTCCTCTGATAGTTGGTTCACAGCATTCAGACCGGGAGTCATGCCCTGGAAAAAAAAAATAAAAAGAGATTTTAAAGAAAACTTAAGGCAACTGTACAGAGAATGTGAAAGCTCCAAAGACAAAGCCCTCCCCTGCAGTATTTTATGTTGCTTGTGATATGAATCCGTTTTAAAATTACCTTTGCAGAGTGGTTTTTTCCACAAGACTCCTGCCTCATTCAATACAAGGATGTCTTTAATTAATGTATAGTTCTTCAATGTTTCTCTTCATTTTCATCATGTAAAGTGGAATCTTTCATGTCATATTCTCTGTACATTCTTCAAACCCTGCCTTGAAGGCAGGTTAATTAATTTCAATGATGACTTTCCTGTGGTAGTCTCATAACTCCTTTAAAACATTCATAAATTTAACTTTGTAACAGCCTTCTAAGTTGAAGTACTACTATTATCATATTTTCCACACAGAGAAGAGCTAACGGAAGGTGATGTGTCTGGAGCTGTCTGTAGTGGTGTGTTAGTTCTTTTATGTTGTGGAGGCTGGCAGGTTGTTTTAAAGCAGGAAATAGTGGATTTAATACAGTGCCTATGTGCCAGCACCTCAGAAACAAGAGCATAACTGTTCTTGCTCAGGTTTGACTTTAAATACTTTATAGATCTTTAAGCACTAGATGTAGTGGGTTACTTACAATCTACAAAGCTTTGGTATGCACTTACACCTGGGAGTCAGGAGCTAATTTCAGGCATGTCTGTGTATCCTTCTTTATGACAAAGAGAACAACTCTGGGAAACTTTTTAATATTCAACCTTTAAAAAGGAAGTTATGAGCAGTTTAATTTTGCCCATAGTTCACAGAACAAGATTATTTTCTTGACTGTAGCAGCAAAAGGGGCTTTCCCAGCTGTGGTGGGACTACAGCCAGCGTTTGCATGCTTAGAATTGGAGATGTCACCATGTTCCTCCCTAACTCTCCACAGCCCACCTTCCTTTAATGTGCCTTCCTATCAGCAGAAAGAAAGCATCCTAGAGGTTGCACATCACCAGGAGCAGTGGGAGGGTCCACTTTTGAGTGATAGGGGAAGGATTACACAACTTTTACGTAGTCCTATAGCCTTTGGTTGCTGAGGGATGGGATTGGAAAGTTTATTCTCACCTCCTGGGCCAGGAGTGTGAATTATCACAGCAGTGCCTGCAAGGGCAATGAGACAGCAGGGAGAAGCTGTGTGTTTGCTGGGCATTACCAGTCTCTGACCAGCAGCTCTCTGGCATAAATTATAAAGCAGTGCAGGAATTTTCCCAACACAGAACTTAATCTCTGTTAGGCACATCACATTGAGCACTTGGCTATTCTGCTTTCTTAATCTGAAGCCCAGTTTGTGCTGCTGTGAATGAAGCTCTGGTAACACTTCTAGATTATTGTATTTTGAAGCATTGTTCTTTCTTTTAAGGTGTGTTGTGCACTGTTAAAATCAATACCACTTTGGATTTCTTTTATGGGAAACATTTTTACTCTCTTACCACACATTTTCAGGAGATGCTGTATTTAAACAGGTCTGTGCAAATGAGCTACAGTAGGTGATGGTCAGCCTAAGCCTGTGGAAATCTCAGAGGTAAATCTGCAGAGAAGTAAATTATTAAAGTCAGCTCAGGATGCAGACAGAAAAAAGCTGGAGTGACTGATATTTTTGCCACCTTAACAGACATTAAAATAAAAACTGTCAAAATGTAAACTGATTTTGAAAATCTTGGCTTCTTTTCTCAGTGTTTTTGATATGGTGGTATCTATGCAACCAAAGCAATCCCACCCTAGGAAAGCTTCTGAAGGAACACAGAACAGTCAGTCCTGAGCAAACTAGCCAAATTTACAATGTTACAAATCTATGCTGGCTCACAGTTTTTGCTATATTTTGCCATTTTGAATCAATAACCGAGAATTTGAATACCCAAAAAAAGTAAGGCAAGTAGAATGGCTGCCTGGGGTATTTCAGTTGGAGCAACTGGCCCAATGTCACACAAACACTGCATGTCAGAGATGGTAAATCCATTTCTCCTAGGCAGTATTTGTCTGCATTAATTTCAAAATCATCCTTCCTTTCCTGAAACTCTTGGAAGTCCAGTGCCTCACAACCTCTGGATGAAATTCAGTGCTCAGACCAAAGTATTTTTACAAGCAGTGCAAAGTCATCTGAAGAGAAGTACTCCTCTTCATCAGGTAAGTTTGTGCTCTCTGAGATAAACAGAACATGACTCAGAAGTTAGAAAAAGTGTTTTAACACATGCATCAGAAACTGAAGAAAGGTGGTGGGTATAACTAAATATAGTTGTTCCTAATTATTGAAATATTAACTCAGCATCTTAAGCATTCCCCTAAAGTAGATTACAAGGGCCCGTAGGGGTAAGACGAGGGGGAATGGCTTTAAACTGAGAGAGAGCAAGTTTAGATTAGATATTAGGAAGAAATTCTTTATTGTAAAGGTGGTGAGGTACATGGACACGTTACCCAGAGAAGTTGTGGATGCCCTATCTCTGGAAATCCTCAAAGCCAAGCTGGATGGAGCTTTGAGCAACCCAGTCTAGTGGAAGGTGCCCCTGCTCACCACAGCAGGGTTGGACTAGATGAGCTCCAAAAGATCTCTTCCAACTCAAACTAATCTATGGTTCTATGAAATGACAGAAACACTCATGGAGTAGTTGACTGATAATATATCTTCCTCATGAGAGATCAATCTTATATTAAAAAATCATGGGCACTGAGTCAAGAAATTGAGGCACATTGTGATAACAGAAAATCTTTTTCGAGTAGTTTGAAGTCTTTCTATAGAATGTGTTGGTGGTAGCAGTCTTGAATGTAGATACCAACAGCAAAATGGTGCTCTGTTTCAAACCACAGTTTTGAAATCAGAACTCATGGCTGTATTTCCGAAGGATTGCTACCTTTTAGTGAAAAATATTTTTATAAAAAATAGTTGAATTTGCCCAGGTGAAATGGGTTCAATATCTTTTTGTCTCTCACTGTTTAAGAAGCCACAGATACTCAAAGGCATTAAGCTTGCTTTTTTAGGTTCCTCTGATTGAAGAGCCGGAACAATGTGCAACTCAGTCTGGAAAAACTACATCTGTGTGCTTTATTTTTCTGTATACATATATCTAAGGACTGTCATTCAGTGAGTAATATCAGCCTAGTGTTAAAATAATTTTTAGGATGAATCATAATGGATTACTTTTGTATTTGTTATTTGACATGTGAAAAGTGTATTCTTTCTCCTCCACGTGAAAGTAGATTTTTTTAAACATTGTTAAATGTTAAATTGTTAAATCACACACCCTAATATTCTATGCCATATGTGACTTTTTGTACTCCACAAATGCCTTGAACTAGGGGCATATTTTCACTTGCCTCACACTTTCATCCCTTGAAATTCAGCCATAGCAATTTGATTTGGAAAAGGTTGGCACAGGATTGATCTTCACAAAAATAAGTGAAAATAGAGAAAGAGACAAACTCTCTCATCACCTTGTCTTTTTTTATTTACTGACAGCAGAGGCATTTTAAGTCATGTACAAACATAGCCCTGTATACACACCCTGCTTTGCTGAGCATGATCATGGGATAAACAGTAGTGGAATGCAGTACAAAGCTATTTCACATTGATTTAAACTGATTTAAACTGAATATTTTCTCATCAATATTTCATTGAAAGAGTGATATATATTACTTATCCAGTTCTCCTGTAAATAAGTCCTTAAGTATCTGCCACCAAATACCTGCTATTCTCCTCCAGATTCAAAACTTTGTGAGCCATGAATCTTAAGAGCTGTGTTACTAATTGCTTTGCAGATTTGTGGGCAGGTATCATTGGGGAATATGAACAAGTTAGATTTTAATGAGTTCTGGATTGCTTTTGATTCTGGGATGCAACTAAAGATTATTTACTGCAGTATTAGGCAAAGAAAAGGCAAAAGCTCTGTCAGCTTTTCATGCTTTAAGAGGATGTGACAGTCTTACCTTTGCTGGGAGAAGCAGGAGAAGATAGGTCTTGCTTTGGAAAGGAAGAATATCTGCCCTGCAGCCATGGAAATATTTTTTCGTTTCTCTTCACCACCTGCTGAAGTGATTGATATTTGCCTGAAGGATTTGCAGTATTTGTAATACTTTTGTTTAACTGCAACAGGATACTTTGCCAGGAAGTGGAATATTCTTCCCCCAGTAGTACCTCAACTAAACATGCAGGAGAAGATGATGTTATATAGGAGAGAAGCACAGACTGGCATTTTCCTACCTCAGACTGATAATGAACTGTTCTCAAGTTTATGGAATATCAAATCCTAAGATGTTTCTACCCTGATTGAATGCCTAAAATAGCATTAAACTAATTAAGTTTAGTTATCATGGAATAATAATTATGCTGCATCAGATGTCAGTCAATCAGTAGAGAAATAGCTTTTTACTTTTTTGGTTAAACTAGCATCCCAAGTATGATAAATTCAGTCACTTTGAAGAGAAGGGAAATCATTACTACCCTGGGGATGCAAAACCTCTGCAACATATAGACCAGGTAGACCAAGAAGTCACGTGTGTTGAGACTACATAACTTTATGAGTAGCACTGCAGCTGCAGAGCCAGACTGGCTCACAGTCACAGTGAGACCATTGGCATGCTCTGTGCTCACCACTTCCTAAATGCCTGCTAAGTCCAGTGCCTCAGCCTCTCTGGGCACTATCCACAAGACAACTCTGGGAGAGATGTGATAATTCTAGGAGAGAAGTCTGTGTGCTTTAGGTCTGCTTTCATAACTAATGATTTTCAATGATTTTTTAAAATCATAAACATTCATGAATTTTTACCTTTTAGGAATCCATGACAGATGCAGATGTGATTTAAGAAAATACTTAACACCTGCCCAGCATAGGGACGTAAAAGTCAAATTCTGATTGCTTTTATTGACAGATAGAAAGAACATTGTAAAACATGAGAATTTTATTTACTCTTATAATCAATTTTTCATTCTTCCTTAAATTCCACAGACAAGGGTTGTGCCATGTGACTTGGCACACTCAGACACGGAGGAAGCAATGCTGGTCCCAGTGATTCTGTGGCTGCTTCAAAGTGTGGTAAATCAGGCTATGCCTGGAGATGGTTACAGTATGAAGGCCTCCTGGTTATTAAAATGAGATCAATAATTTTTAAGCAAGCAGTGTTTGAAAAATGGTTGAGCAGAATCTGAAATCAATTAGTATAAAATATTATACCAGGCATTTTAACACAGAAGGGGAGGCTCTATTGATAAAACTTGTTCATCAGGAATGAAATGGATTTTCAGGCTGAGCTCCACTGACTTCAACACAGCTACAATAAATTACTCAGTCTGCCTCTAAAGAGAAAAATCAGTTACTTCAGTTTATAATGTGTAAGCATTCAATAAAAAATCCTAACTAGATATGCTAAAAAGATAAAATGACATCTTCAAGGAATCTCATGGAGATGCATTTAGATAGTTGTCATATGTTTCAAACTTGACTGAACCATCAGATATTAATCAAACATTAGTTTACCTTAATTTCACAGGTTAAAGATCACTCTCATAAACAATTAAGTATCCATTTTCTGCCTCCGTGGCAATCCAATAATGGAACATGCTGCTTCCTCTAGATTTGAATTTTATGGGAATTACAACTCAGCAAATACAGTGTATGCTTTTGGTAAATGTCTATAAACCTCTAGCCAACATAAGATACCAAAAATTAAAAAAAATTGTTAATTGCTAGTTATTGAATAAAAATAGGCATGAGAGATTCTGTGGAAATAGTGCTGAGGATGGTCCCAAATGCATAATGCTGTTTTTGTAGCCATTTGGTGTATTTTCTGAATTCTAGCTCTCGAGCTTTCCCTCTCCCCGCACTGAAAATCAGAATTACATCTAGCATGTATTTTCTAAATTCCCTCTTTTACATATATTTACTGCGTATTAGAATGTTCTTGTTTTTAAATAATTTGTGATATTTATGAGAGAAGTTATTTACTCTGTCTTCAAGCTCAATTTGAAGATACAACCTTATGCAACTATCACAATTAATTGGGGAAAATTACGATGGCTAAAACCAGTGTTTCTATTCAATGAGAATTCTGACATTTCAGAATTTCTTTTTGTTTCAAATCGAAGTAATGGAAATTACTTTCTTATAGTTAAAAATATTTAATAATTCTACAAATTTCTTCTACAAATATGAAAATTATGGCAAAGTTTTCATAGCACTCTTGCATATCTTCTCACTGCAGTGTAGAGGTCTGTTAGCACATTTAGGAATAGGTCTTATAACGTTATATCTCCATATTTATAGAGAAACTAAAGGTACTTATTTTCTTTTACAATTGACATCTACACCCCTGTCTAAATCCAACTTCCAGGCTCTCTTGGATACTGCAGACTCTCTGATACTCCAGTACAGCACAGTATTTTTTCTAACCTTTTCTAAACAATCTTTACTTAAATGCAACTCCTGCTATTCACATCATCCCTTTCCTTTCTCTGAAGTCATTAGTGTATAATGCTGTTTCACCATCTTTTTTTTTCTCCTCCATCTTTCCTAAATTACGCACGTAATTCCATCCTATTAGTCCAACCATAATTGCTAATCCTCCACAAGTATCTTTGTTAGCTAGTTTTGCATTCTGACACCATAGTTTTGGATCCTCTGTTTTGTTTTACCAATCCAACATCTTCATGCCGGCCACCACAAGAGGCTAATTTTTAGCCAGCAGTTTCCCACTCCGTGTATCGGTATTGGCATTTTCATTCCTGTGACCTTTTGCTATTCCTTTCTCACTGCATTATCATCATACAGATTACATGACCCTTTCCCAGCTTTGTTCCCTACTTTAAAATTTAAGCTTTTATCAATCAAATTAGCCTTGATCCCAGTCCAGATCTCAAACTACTCTGTGTGTGCATGCATGTACGATCCTCTTCCAAGCATGTTTCCCAATGGCAGACCAACCCTAAGCCTTCCTACAGGTCATCTGTTGGTTTTCACTATCAAGTTGCACCTTCCTTCTAAATCTTTAAAAAACAAAAAATTCCATTCAATTTTTTTTGATGTTGTATTAATCACATTTAACTGGGTTATAATTTCAGACTTTTTTTCTATGTCCTCCTGCTAGTTGCCAATTGCTTCTGCAGTTGGAGCAATTTTTCCATGTTCATTCATAAGTCTTGACCTACTGGAACAGAAGTGTGCAAGAGTCAGAATGACCATCTCTTATATGTGATTCAGATTAGCCAAACTAAAAAAAAAGTACTTTAATGTCCTAAGTAAATCACTACTACTTGACAGACACAAAAACACCCACAGTGTGAGGCACTTAGTGTCAAAACCAGGAATGCCAAAGCCCATCTGGAGCTGAGACTGCTGAGGGGCACTGGTTGGAACAAAGCAGACTCTGGAGACTGCTAATTAGAAAAGCAAGTTCAGGGAAAATGGACTTCTACTGACAGAGGCTCCTTGTGACAACAGGTATTGACAAAAATGCTGATGAACTCAGTGCCATTTTTCTGCCTCTGTCTTCAGAGCCAAAGCCAGCTCCTCAACTCCTGCCTGTGCAGACATAACTGGAGAGGGAATTGGGCAGCCAGCAACGGAGGAGCAAGAGGTTAGAGAAGCTCTATGTATTCAGATCCAGTGTACTGGATGGGAATCACCCCAAGCTTACTGGGAGACATGGTGGGCCTGACTGTAAAGCAACTATCAGTCCTCATCCTTAAAAAAAGGCAAGAAGGAAGACAGGAGTCATAGAATCACAGGATAGTTTGGGTTGGAAGGGGTTGAGGGTTGCCCTCTGGATGGGCCAGTCAGCCACATCTCATTCAATGGAAAGATCAGGGAGCACATAATCAGCTGAGTCAGCCCAGGAAGGCAAACTATGTTTGACCTGCTGAGTGCCTGCAGTGATGAAATGTTTGGCCCTGTGGGCAAGGGCAGAGTGGTGGCTACAACATACCTTGGTTTGACAACACCTTCCCCACCCTTCTCCTCTGGAAACAGCAGAAGTGTGGACTGAACAAACTACCTGTTTGGATGAATTGGAAGCTGCAAGGATAGCAGTCACTAACTCAGTATTTGGTTGGTGATCAGCAAAGCAGCCTGGGCTGAATACAGGCACCCATATCCAGTGCCTTCATCAACAACTCGGCTGCAATGCAGAGCTCATTCTGAGCAGGTAACGCTGAGGTTGGGGACCAGCTGCTGGTTCAATCCAGAAGGACCCTGAAAAGCTTAGACAGAGACACCATGAATCTTACAAGAAGTATGCAGTTCTGCCCCGGAACAGCTGGAATTACCCCATGTATGGGTACTGAGTGGGAGGCTGGCAAGGTCACAATCCTGTGGGTTACAGCACAGACCGGGGTGAACAGGAACCCAAGGCTCTTCTAGAAGGAAGCTCTCACTGGGGTGCATTAGAGGCGTGGCCAGCACATCACAGGGAATTTGCTGATAATCTCTGCTGGGTACTGGTGAAGCCATGCCTGAAATAGTTTTGGATACCTCTGATCAAGACAGACAGGGCAAGATTAGAGAGTGTTCAGTGGAGGGCTGATAAGAAAGTTATTGAGGAGAAGCTGAAGGCACTGGACTTAGCTGGTAGAAAGGAAGCTACGAAGTAACATAACATCAGCCTACAAATGTTTGGAGGATTGTTAGAAAAGTGTCAGACCCGAACTGTTCTAATCACTGCCAGCAGGTCTAACGGAGCAATTGCCACAGTTTAAAACTTGGGAGGTTCAGACCGAGCATCAGAAAATAAAATCAATGAGTAGCTGGGCAGTAGAACAGCTTGTCCAAAGGAGTGAAGGAATCTCTGTCACTGAGGCTTTTTAAGACTAAGGCAAAGCCAAGGTTGACATAGCCTAATGCTGACCTGGTTCAACTAAAAAACAGCCTTCAGAGGCACCTTTCAACCAATGTTTCGATGAGCTTGCAGCAGGTCTCAGGTCTTCACATCTTATTAATAAAGCCTATTATTAAAATAATCTATTTATTAACTTGTTTGGTTTCAGGAGTGGTAGTAAAAGATTGTCACCTAGCCTGTTTGGAGAGAGAAGACTCAATACATGGGAAACACCTTGGTGAGTTGCCTAACTGGGACAACATCTTTCACCAACCTACTTTATGGATTTAGAAATGTAGCAAAAGACTTCCATTAAGGAAAGGCTTTCAAGGCTTCTGCTCCACATCCCCTTGTCCTGGCACCCATTTGCCTTTCCAACCTAGTTGACTTAGGCCTCTACCACATTAAAATATGACTATAAACTCCTTCAACAACATGTCTGAAACAACAGTAATTAGCCTCTCTCTGGCCTCCTGTTATCAAAGCAGTAGCCACCTTCTTTGTTCTGTAGAAAATGATTTGACATAAATAGATATATTCTGTAGTGAACTACATTGATTCCATAACACCTGAGCCCAGCAGATTCCCAGACTGATCACACCACCAAGAGAATTTGCTTTTACTTGTTTTTTGGGGAACTGTAACGTGCTTGTCTTCTGTTTAGAACTGTGAATCTTTTACACCCTGCTCTCAGAGGGTAGTATAGATCCATATACCTGAATAGAGCCATAGAGTACTATAGAGCCATACATCTGAATCCTTTCTTGTATTGTGGATTTGATTTGGGTCCAGTATTCAAAGTTTCAGTGGAGAAGTGGTAGGACATGATGTATCTAAACGGGAGGAGCAGAGCAGCCATACTTGGAGAAATTAAAACTAGAATGTATCTGATGGAATACACCTAACCCACATGGAAGATAAAATAATGTAACTTCACAGAAGTTTCACAGAGCTGCATTTAGATATTTGTCATATTTGTCAAAACTTGAGTAAACATATGATATTAATCAAACATTAACTTACCTTAACTGCAAAGGTTAAAATTTACTGTCACTTACAACTAGGGATGAGGTTTTTTCCCTCCCTGCAAATCCTGCAATCCATGAATGTGTTGCTTCTTCTAGATTTGAATTATGTAAATTATAACAGCATAGAGCTGGCTGATGTAATTGTGAGGTCACCCTCACTAATCTCTGAAAGGTGCCAGTGATGATGGGAGGTTCCTAGGCACTGGAAAAAAAAAACAAACAAATGTCACTTCTTTCTTCAAGAAAGGCAAAAAGGAGGATCCAAGAACCTACAGGGCAGCCAGTCTCACCTCAGACCCTGGGAAAGTGATGTTGTGAATGATTTCCAAACACATGAAGGAGAACAAGGTGTTGGGGAGTAGTGAGGATTGATTTACAATGTGGAGATTATGCCTCCCTATGATGAGATCATATAAGTGACCTGGTGGAGGAAGGGAGAGCAGTGGATGATATCTATGTTGGCTTTCAATGGTGTCTCTCATAAGATCCTTGTAGAGAAACTGATAAAATATGTAAAAAATCAATGGGCAGTGGGGTGGGTTGGAAACTGACTGAACTGCTGGACTCAAAGGGTTGTGATCAGAGGCATGAGCTCAAGATTGAGGTCAGTCACTTGTGGTGTGACCCTGGAATTAATACTGCATAACATCTTCATTAATGGCCTGGATGATGAGACAGACTGCACCCTTTGCAGATGACACAAAACTGGGAGGAGTAGGTGATACATCTGATGAGTGTGCTGCCATTCAAAGTGACTCTGACTGGAGAAATGAGTCAACAGAATCCTCGTAAAGTTCAAGAAAGGGAAATGCCAAGTCCTGCACCTGGGGAAAAGAAGTGCAGTACCTGAGGACGGACTGAAACACTATGTCTGATCTCCTTTTTTCTGTTGTTGAAGTCCAAGCAGTAGAAATCTCCTTTTACCTGCCCTTGTCTCATGCAGTACCTGATCCAGTAGCTCAGTAAAAGCTGGTGCTGTTTGAACCACTGGTGACTGTTGTTCCCATTCACCTGTGACAGTGCGTACTTGGCCATGGAAGGGTTCTCCAACTTCTGACACTTAGAAGATTGAGCTGAAGACTCTTCTGTCTTAAATACTGCAGATAGAGAACTATGACTTTAGGGGTTGCTGACACTATGGCAGTTCCAAATAAATAGGGCTTTGGATTAGATCACAGAAGAGTTTGAATTAGAAGAGAATTTTAAGATAATCTACTTCAAACCCCACCCCCCCACCCCCCTACAATAAGCAGAGACAGCCTCAGCTACACCAGGCTGCTCAGAGCCCTGTCCAGCTTGGCCTGGAATGTTTCCAGGGATGAAGTATCCAACACCTCTCTAGGCAAACTGTTCCAGTGATTCACCACCCACATTGTATAACTAGTTTAAAACTAAGTTCTTTCAGTTTAGAACCATTATCTCTTGTCCTATTGCAACAGGCCCTGCTAACAGGTTTATCCCTATCTTTCTGTTAAGCCTCTTCTAATACTAGAAGGCTAGTTCTAGTGTCCCCAGACCCTCCTCTTCTCCAAGTTGAACAGCCCCAACTCTCTCAACCTTTATTCATAAGGAGAGGTACTTCAGCCCTGGGATCGTAGTTGTGTGATGGGAGTTGTTGGCTCCCATGGACCAACAGATCCATGTCTTTCTTGTGCTGAGGATCCCAGAGCTGGATGCAGCATGCCAGGTGGGGTCTCATAATAGCAGAGTAGAGGGGCAAAATTATCTCCNCAGATTCCCAGACTGATCACACCACCAAGAGAATTTGCTTTTACTTGTTTTTTGGGGAACTGTAACGTGCTTGTCTTCTGTTTAGAACTGTGAATCTTTTACACCCTGCTCTCAGAGGGTAGTATAGATCCATATACCTGAATAGAGCCATAGAGTACTATAGAGCCATACATCTGAATCCTTTCTTGTATTGTGGATTTGATTTGGGTCCAGTATTCAAAGTTTCAGTGGAGAAGTGGTAGGACATGATGTATCTAAACGGGAGGAGCAGAGCAGCCATACTTGGAGAAATTAAAACTAGAATGTATCTGATGGAATACACCTAACCCACATGGAAGATAAAATAATGTAACTTCACAGAAGTTTCACAGAGCTGCATTTAGATATTTGTCATATTTGTCAAAACTTGAGTAAACATATGATATTAATCAAACATTAACTTACCTTAACTGCAAAGGTTAAAATTTACTGTCACTTACAACTAGGGATGAGGTTTTTTCCCTCCCTGCAAATCCTGCAATCCATGAATGTGTTGCTTCTTCTAGATTTGAATTATGTAAATTATAACAGCATAGAGCTGGCTGATGTAATTGTGAGGTCACCCTCACTAATCTCTGAAAGGTGCCAGTGATGATGGGAGGTTCCTAGGCACTGGAAAAAAAAAACAAACAAATGTCACTTCTTTCTTCAAGAAAGGCAAAAAGGAGGATCCAAGAACCTACAGGGCAGCCAGTCTCACCTCAGACCCTGGGAAAGTGATGTTGTGAATGATTTCCAAACACATGAAGGAGAACAAGGTGTTGGGGAGTAGTGAGGATTGATTTACAATGTGGAGATTATGCCTCCCTATGATGAGATCATATAAGTGACCTGGTGGAGGAAGGGAGAGCAGTGGATGATATCTATGTTGGCTTTCAATGGTGTCTCTCATAAGATCCTTGTAGAGAAACTGATAAAATATGTAAAAAATCAATGGGCAGTGGGGTGGGTTGGAAACTGACTGAACTGCTGGACTCAAAGGGTTGTGATCAGAGGCATGAGCTCAAGATTGAGGTCAGTCACTTGTGGTGTGACCCTGGAATTAATACTGCATAACATCTTCATTAATGGCCTGGATGATGAGACAGACTGCACCCTTTGCAGATGACACAAAACTGGGAGGAGTAGGTGATACATCTGATGAGTGTGCTGCCATTCAAAGTGACTCTGACTGGAGAAATGAGTCAACAGAATCCTCGTAAAGTTCAAGAAAGGGAAATGCCAAGTCCTGCACCTGGGGAAAAGAAGTGCAGTACCTGAGGACGGACTGAAACACTATGTCTGATCTCCTTTTTTCTGTTGTTGAAGTCCAAGCAGTAGAAATCTCCTTTTACCTGCCCTTGTCTCATGCAGTACCTGATCCAGTAGCTCAGTAAAAGCTGGTGCTGTTTGAACCACTGGTGACTGTTGTTCCCATTCACCTGTGACAGTGCGTACTTGGCCATGGAAGGGTTCTCCAACTTCTGACACTTAGAAGATTGAGCTGAAGACTCTTTTGTCTTAAATACTGCAGATAGAGAACTATGACTTTAGGGGTTGCTGACACTATGGCAGTTCCAAATAAATAGGGCTTTGGATTAGATCACAGAAGAGTTTGAATTAGAAGAGAATTTTAAGATAATCTACTTCAAACCCCACCCCCCCACCCCCCTACAATAAGCAGAGACAGCCTCAGCTACACCAGGCTCCTCAGAGCCCTGTCCAGCTTGGCCTGGAATGTTTCCAGGGATGAAGTATCCAACACCTCTCTAGGCAAACTGTTCCAGTGATTCACCACCCACATTGTATAACTAGTTTAAAACTAAGTTCTTTCAGTTTAGAACCATTATCTCTTGTCCTATTGCAACAGGCCCTGCTAACAGGTTTATCCCTATCTTTCTGTTAAGCCTCTTCTAATACTAGAAGGCTAGTTCTAGTGTCCCCAGACCCTCCTCTTCTCCAAGTTGAACAGCCCCAACTCTCTCAACCTTTATTCATAAGGAGAGGTACTTCAGCCCTGGGATCGTAGTTGTGTGATGGGAGTTGTTGGCTCCCATGGACCAACAGATCCATGTCTTTCTTGTGCTGAGGATCCCAGAGCTGGATGCAGCATGCCAGGTGGGGTCTCATAATAGCAGAGTAGAGGGGCAAAATTATCTCCCTCACTGTTCTGCCCACACTGCTTTTGGATTCAGCCCAGGACATGGCTGCTTTTCTGAGCTGCAAGTTGCATGTTGCCCATTTGCATCCAGCTTTCCATCCACAAGTATCCTCAAGTCCTTCTCAGCAGGACTAGTCTCAATCTGTTCATCCCCCAGCCTCTGTTGATACCGGGGGTTGCTTCAGCCCAGGTGCAGCCCTTTGCATTTGATCTTATTAAACCTCATGAGATTCCCATGGGCCACTCCTTGAGCTAGTCCAGGTTCCTCTGGATGGCATCCCATCCTTCAGGTGTGACAACCACAACACTCAGCTTGGTGTCATCTGCAAACTCGCTGAGGGTGCACTTGACCCCACCATGTCATCCATGTAGACATTAAACAGCAGTGGTCCCAGTAGGGACCCGAGGGACAGCCCTTGACACTGTTCTCCATCTGGGCACTGAGCCACTGAACACTGCCCTCTAGATGTGACCATCCAACTGATTTCTCTTCCACCAAATAGTCCTCCCATCAAATCCAGATACACACAGGAAGGGAGGTTAAAACAGGGCTGGGACAGACAGAGTCTCAGAATAACAACAATTAAATTATTCCAGTGGTTGCACTTATTTCCTCAGAAAGCACCTCCCTAGAAGAAAGGCTGCAAGCTAATTAAATAAAAGGATGAACGAGTGATCCTACAGAATGAACACTCAAACTGATTATAGGCTTAAGAAAAATACTTTGTTTAAACATGAACTTAAAAATAACCCCAGAATCTCACAGCTCAGGCAAGTGCACCTTTGAAAGTCCTCCTGGTATGAGAAATATGTCCTACCCTTTATACCAGAATTTACTTTTCTGAGCTGGGATTCAGTAGATATAAATCACACCTTTGAAGCTTAGCTCTAAGATTTCCAAACACTTTCAGATCTATCATATGGTTATGACAGTAATCAGTACCATAGTCTGTCATGCAGTTTTAAGTAGTTACAGGCACTTCTAATTGTGCTGAAGATAAAAGCTAGTTTAAAAAGAAAATTTAAAAAGAGAACCTCTACATCTTTTATGCAATATTTCCCATTTGTATTTTTCCATTTCTGCTCAGTCAATCGCTCAGTTACCTTCTCTAACAGAGAGGTGAGTCAGGAGTTCTCAGATCCTTGGAGTCAAGTTCTAACCTTGTGATTCAGATCAAGTGCTTCAACAGCTCAGCAGTGTACGAAATATCATACACCAGATGCCTGCTTCAGACTGCAGTGAAGAACACTGTTAAGCTGACGCTGCATCCAAAGCAGTGTCCATTTTGGGGCTCCCCAACATGAGAAAAATGAGCAGCAGATGACTAAGAAGATTCCTGAAGGAACTGGGGCACATGATACTGGGGAGACATTCACACATCTGGACTTGTTCAGGCTGGAGAAAAGAAAGATGAGGGAAAATCTTACTCATTTCTGCAACTACATAATTGAGGTGGAGGGGAAGAGAGAGCCAGACTCTTCTTGGTTGCACATTGTGGGTGAACAAGAGGCAATGGACACGACCCAGGGCACAAGACATTCCAATGAGATGCAAGGAAGTTACTTGTTTTCAAACTCTGGAACAGATTTCCCAGAGAGGCTGTGGAACCTCCAACCTTGAAAATACTAAAAAGGCAACAGGACAAAGCCATGAGCAACCTGCTGTAACTTGACCTGCTTTGCATAGAACATTGGACTTGCAACCCCCAGGGGTCCCTTCTAACCTAAGCAATTCTGTGAGTCAAACAGCTGCTTGGGGCCAGGATTTCCTCAAAGCCTCCAGAGGCTGTACCAGCTACAGCAGTACCTGTACCTCCACTGCTCTTCTCACCTCCCAGTGCATTTTTCCTTCAGCTTGGCTGGCACTAATGCAAATGGAACAGTGAAGTGACCCAGATAAAAAAGAGGCTTGGAAAAAAAAAAGAGTTTTCTTAAGTAACTAAACAACTAAACTGCCCTGAGATGGTTCAGGCTGTGCTGCACAAACTGTTGTATTGTACACACTGCGGCAGAGGTTCAAAATGAGTATTGACCAGGGAAGGACCTAAAGATCATTTATCCAAAAATATTGTCTTGCCAGTGATTGCTGTTAGAATTTTTAGTTTCAGAAATTCTCCTGTTTTAATAAATGTTAGTTTCATCTTTTTCTTTGCCTTTTATACCAATGCAACATTATTCTGCCAACACAACCATAGAGAAATAGAGTAACACAAATACCGATTTCCTAAAGTGGTCAGTACCAACTCTATAAACATAAAACTGACTTCAGTATCATTAAAGGACTAATTTCACAGAAGAACTACAGTGGGGAAATTTGTTGCAAAGATTCCCAGGCTATTGCTAATTCAGCCCAAGAGAGAAAAAGTTTCTGCAGCTTCTCATTTCTTCTTATTGAATAATAAGTAGTAAAATATAATAATATCTGCTGAAGACATCATATGGATGTAATACTTCAGCTGTGCAAATCAGGTGCATTCATTATTGTTACAGTGAAAAATATTAAAATATATGTAAAGCGGCAGGAGCCCCTAATCTGAATTTGATATATCTCCACTGGATCTCATTTTCTCTTCACATACTGTGTTCTTCAGCTTGTTCTAAGGATCAGTGATAACTCTCAAATTATCTTGAAAGGTTAAATTTCTCAGAATTCTTGTTTGGGGATGTTCAGTGTTTTACAGCTTACCTTCTTTAGGCATGCACACATCAAAACAAATCCCCAAAACCTGTTCAGGAGTAAACAATATTTTGAAAACCATTAATAAGGAAGGCTTGGGTAATAGAGAAGTAAACTATTAGGTGTCATACTCGCCTTCCTTTCCCCTGTTATTTTTGTAATTGATTTAGATGTCAATCCATGCAAGTAATCAGAAACACTCATGCTGTCTTCTCAATATAAAGTTATTTGCTACTTGGCACTCAAGCTGTTTTCTCTAAATGCCTCCCATGTCCTAGACCAGACACACATCTTCAGTGTTTTTTGATTCTCCAACATTTGCTTATGTAACTATTGATAGGTTAACCTAAACTGCCTGTAAATACACACAATCAGCTACTGGCTATATTATGTTCTCTGTTTTTTGTAACCATACATTATTTTCTGTATTATCCTATACTAAATATTAGAGTTTTGTAGTCCTAAAGAGTAGCTTTACATCTGTTTAGTTTAAAACCTTTAATGAAGCCTGACATCACTCTTTCTACATTTGTGGACATAGCATACACCTGGCAATATAATAGCATCAATTCAAACTGGGGAGAGGAGGGGCAGAGATGGGAGTTGTTGAGGATTAAAGCATAATTTAATACAAAAAAGCAGGAGCTTTTCCCACTTTTCAGCATCTGTTTCACTAGTCGGTGCCAGGATAGCAATACACCAGTAACAGTATTTGTTCCACTTACAGGCGGCACACTCACACTTTTAATGGAGCAGTCCCTAGGCTGTTGCACATTTCCAACACCTTTGTGAACTTGGTACCCTGTTTTGGGAAGAGGTTTCTGCTCACTCGCCCATATTCTGGTTAACAGCAGCAATCCAGACACATTACTAGGCTGGAAGTTGTATAAACTGCTATTAAGGGGATGCAGCTGACAACCACAGTGGGATTACAGGTGCCCACTTCTTCTGACCCAGTCACTCAAGAGGAATACAGTAACACTGGACAACACACCAGTGAATCTTAGGACATTTTTTAAGATGCTTTCAACTAACAGGGCTGCTGGAATCAGATCTGAAGATCCATCTCTGTATATTCCATCACACAGTTACTTAGCACTGGCTACTTCTGCCATTTTCAGCAAAGCTTATGATCTAGCTGCATATTGTCACTTGTTCAAGACAAAAATTTGTCAGAGCTGCTGCAAGACTTCCTCTGGTCAGCCACGTGCTGCAACAGCTCATTATTAACATCCCAATGTACTCCACAGCAGCCTGGCAAGGCAAGTTGGGAAAGTCACTGTCCAGTGGGTAAAAAGGCAGCCAGGTCTTCCGCACCTTTTCAGGGTCTTGGGCTTCTTGACAAGTCTTCAAGACTACAGCTTAAATCACTGTAGTTTCTCTATCCATCTTCGTGAGCAGGGCAGATCTTTCTACTGGGTCAGACAGCAAAAGACTAAAATTCTTCCCAGACACCTTGTTAACACTCTTTTCTCCACCCTCCACCACTGTCTACTACACTTAGTTTCAAAGTCTTGTAAGTCAGAAGCTGGTTCCTCAAGCCCTGTGCAGCACTTGGCTTTCCTCTCCAAGCACTGAGGCTAAACACAGTCCCCACAGGGTCCTGTCACTGTCTTGAGGACTGTCACAAGGCTGAATCCTCCCTGACAGCCAGCACCACTGATAGTGGAACATATGTAAGCTACACAGTTCTGGGTGTCCCACGGGGATCCTTCAGTATTTCTGCTGCTCTCTGCTGTATTTGCTCCAGCTGGCAACAGCTGTATCCATCGTGTGTTGCTGCCAGTGCCAGAGGTGCACCTCAGCCCATACTAACATGCTTCAATCAGCTGCTTCTTTAGGAAGAAGGTGACCTACTTTGAAAATCCTAAAAAAACCTCAAGTATTTCCATTACTGCCAATACTTAACTGCATGGGCACCTCAGAGTCCCTGAAAGCCAGGACTAGAAACTTCCTACTGAGATGCTGAGGCACACTGCTTGCTCCTGTATGTCAAGGTCTGTTTGGTTTTTTGTTTGTCTGCTCCCTCCAGAGGCCAAGCACACAAAGGCATCTTCCCCAACTGGGAATAAAATTCATTAATTTAACCATAATGAAGAGTAGGAATGATTAAGGAATACAGGTGCTGGTGACTACAGAACAGACTCCTACACCATTACAGCCTAGACACACAATAACAAGCCACCCACTTTTGCAAGAGGGAAAAATGAGTGCCTACAAAACAAAGTGAGAGGGCTTCAAGAGAGAATTTAGTGCTAAGCAAGTGATGCAGTAGGAGGCCCCAAGTCTCTGTCAGCTTCTGCTGAAGCTTTCCTTCCTTGTGCTGGCAGCCCGGGTATAAATAAAACTGCTGTGCAAGTGTCCTTTCTACAAACACAAAAAAAACGATGAAGAACAGTCTCATCTGTGCATTTTTAAAAGTATTTTCTGTCCCACTAAACTAGCTGCAATTACTAAATGAAGGTACTCACAGTTTTCACTTTGCCTCTTAATTTGGTTGTGATTGCATTTTATAATCACAATGTTGAGCTCTGGCATTCAATCTGATGGGCAAGATAGCACAAGCTGTAACCTGAATTAATTAATGGGATTCTGACTCTTGCTTGCTGTGATTAAAAATGTAACAAAGCCAAGGCAGCCTCCCTTGCTTCTCTCTCCTTCTCCAAAAGGAAGGGCAATCACAGCCTGAGAAGTAAACTCTGAAGACTCATTTTTGCAACAAAATGAGAAAGCATTGCCAACAGCTACCTGCAGAAAAGCCAGCCACAGGCTTCAAGTTTTAAGGGACAAATAAAGCTGCACTCACACTACAACACAATTATTTCAGATAATACTTCCCTCTTCCCACACATCTTCCAAAATGCTACACTTAAGTCTTTTAACCTGCTTATAGGATAGCACAGGGTCCACAGATGAAAAGCTAGGTTTGAGTCCTCCAGAGAACCACAGGATAACTCAAGTCCCCTGACATTCCTATCCAGTAACAGCAAATAATTATGGATTAGACTGGAGCTTGCTCAACTGCAGGAACAGTTGACACCCCAATTCACCTGAAGCAGGACCTACCTTAACGCCAGAGAGTCTCAGGGAGCAGCAGTCCCAGCATTATTTCACACAGAGATGCCACCAGTCCTACCAGTTTATCATGAAGAACCTGGTGGGAGTGTGGCCAATACCACACAGAGCAACCTGCCAGCCTTGGTCATCAGCTCACTGACATTCATGGATGTCACCCAGAGGACAAAGCAACCCCTGTGCCAGCCTAACCTCTGCAGGTTCTATCTGTACACTAATTTAAGTGTGTGTGTGTATAATATGGTGTCATATATACGAGATTTATGGCATGCATCACATAGCTGTATGGCACTAGCACACAGTACCTCAGATGTGCATGCTGGCACATGCAGAGCATGGCCATGACACAACCTATCAGCAGTAACAAAAAAGTGGCACAGAGCTCAGCAGCCATGGGTTACCAGCTCCTCCTCTTGAGAAGGGAACAAGATGTTGTTTCTCATACACTTTTTTTCAGTTCCTGTGTCTGAACTGTATCTAAGGATTAGGGTGGAAAAGCATTAGGGCTGTTCAAGCAAATGCACAGTTGCCCCTATTGTAAGGTGAAGAGACAAGATTTGGAACAATGGACAAAAATGATTTTTCAAAATGTTAATCACAAAGAAAACCTTGAAGTGGGAAACAGAGAACACAAAGTTTGTATTTTAGCTGTGAGAGATTAATTTTTGTATCCCTGTTTTCAATTTTGCACTCTAGGGAAAAAGCCAGCAGCAATTCTCACAGTTACACAAGAATAATTAAAAATTTATCTAGGAAATACTTTTACAGATGGAGTGCCCTTCGTAGCTTTGGAGTCAGGAACCTTGCAATGCTCTACCTGGCAGCTGCTGTTCTACCACTGTTCTCTGAACAGAGACATGGGAAACACAGCTTCTTGTGCAAGCTGTTTTTTCAGCCCCAAAGAAAAAAAAAGGCAAGAGGAATGATATCAAGCTGCCTAGATTGGACTGTGAAGGGAACTTCAGCAGAGGACAGAGAAACAAGGTGACCAAGGGTCCTCACAAAGACAGTACATCCCAGCTGAGTAGGAACCCAAGGGTGTTAAGCTGGCACATAACTAAGAAATGAATAGTTAAGTAAAAAATTTCCTTAAAATCTGCAGTTTAGGTTGAGCCAGACATGAACCTGGGAGCAATGAAGACTGGAAGGAACCTCAGGGCAGACCACAACCAATTCTGACAGAACAGTTTCATCTTTGACCCACAGCTGAAGACTGTTATTCTGAGAACTGCAGGCTCAGTGTGTACATGTTTCCCCTTACCACGGACCACGCATTTGTATTTCACATAGAGAAGATCAGTTCTGGCAAGCGCAGTTCCCATCATATCTGAATCTTCAGTACACATTTTCTGCAATTTAACCACAACCTTCCTGCTAGTACAAATGAAAGGACAGACACCTTCTGCACTTGGATCTCAAGAACTCTGAGAGCTTTTAACCAGTTTCAGAGCTGCTTATGGCTGAATACAATGAGGAAACCAATGAGCTTAGGAGTGGTTTATAAGCCTTATTCTGAAACATTACACCATTTATATTCCTTCACAATTGAAACTTACAGACATACAAAGACAGTAAATTGATACATTTTAGATCAGTTGAGTAAGAATGCTGTACTGGTAGTTATCTTTCCCTCAATACTTACCAACTTTTTACAACAAATAGTTAGAATCCATGAAATATTTGGCAAAATTACTTAATATTAAGAGAATGTTGTTCCTAGAGCAGGGTACCTGATCCATGTAAGAAAAATAGACACTATAATGAAAGAAAAAGAGAAGACATTTTTACAAAAGCTCTGGATGTTTAAATCTCCTTAAAAAAACATGTAAAGCAAAGAGGCCACTCTGTATTTAAAGCCATTTTGTTTTTATCTATTGGGGTAGTCACTTTACATCATACCAAAAAGACTGTATAAGGAATACAAGCGTCAAGAATCAGATCTTTATGGCACAAAAGGAATTTTTTCATTAACCTGCTTTCAGAGTTGTTAAATACAATATTAAAGACAAAGACACTAAGGCTACCACAAAATAATATTTGCATGATAATGTTAGTCTTTATTCAGTTTCTCTACTGACTCCTCCAGTCTGAAGGTGGACAAGAATCTTTCCAGTAGTCTGTTTCATTGATTTATTCTGGACGAAAAGATTCTTTCTACTTTTGACACAAACTCATTTTCTTATTTATACTGTTACTCAAAGTTCACATAAGCTTTTATGTTGCACCTTACAATGTATGGAATTTCAGATTAAAATAAAACTCTACTCTTAACATAACCTTTTATATAATGTAAAAATATTCTACATGTTTAACATATCAAGAATGTTAAGCATATACTTTGGGGAAAACCTATTTTATGCATTTTTCAGTACAAACCCAGCTGTGAAGGCGTTGCATTTGTGTCTCCCTGTTCAGTCGGGTGCCACCCAGTGTTCATCGTCTGCAGCTGCAGCTTGGCCACTGCACCAACCGCAGTTTCCAAAAAATTGCAAATTTGAGATGCTGCTCACTTTTCATCTTTACTCCTCTCCCACCCCTCCCTCCACCATGGAAAATTGACATCTTTGAAATAATGAGTGTTTTTAATTATCAAAATCAGTATAAAAATAGCAGCATGCTACTAGACATGAAAAGCAGATTCATCATGCATTGTGAGTTTAAATGCAGATTTCTGCCTTCCTCTTATATTATCAAAATCTTTTCTAAAGTTAACATCAAGGCAAGGGGTATAGGGACAGACAATGCACATATGATTTGATACTAATCTGAACTGGGTTATTTGCCTTTAATTAAAATCCGTGATAATTACAGGGTAAACAATTTTTATTTCAAAATAGAAGTTTAACTGGAATTGTAGTGATGAAAGCAGAAGAGGGAAAAATGCAGTCTTTTACAGCCCATGTCACTGTATCTCACTTACATCCAGAGAAAAGCTCTAATTGGTGAAGAGACAAAATATTTGTGGCATGTCACTGAACCTTTGTGATAATCCAGCATTATCCATTTCTAAAGAAATATAAATACTTTAAAACAAACATTGAAAATAAATCCTTTTGATGTAACAAACTACACTCTTTACTGAGAATTTTCAGTCTTCTTAAAAGTAAGGGATGTCACCCAAAAAATAATCGAAGTATCAATGTAGAACAATCCTTGGAGGAAAAAAGTTGGAATGTAAACCTCTGTTCCAAATTAGATCTGAAAAGCAAAAACACCACACCATGTATTTCATCCAAGTGTATTTTTCATCAAGCAACTCTTTTTAAAAGTTACTTCTACACCACAATAGGAGACTTCCTGAACTTCGCACAGTCCTGTTTTGCCTCAGATCATACCCTGTTTTCTTAACACATGAACAATTACTCCCTGCTTTTGTCCCCACCAGCCCGGTGACAAACAGGTGAGCAATTCTGCATAACCACAGTATCTGCAATACAATTATAGATCACTAGAACATCCATAAATTAGCCCATGATTCTCAAAAACAAAAATAAAACAAAATTTGACAGTCACTTCCCTAAGTAGTGACTTCTGTAGTGTTCTTCTGATACAAAAAAAAAAGGAAAGGCTCCACCGAGTTCCTCCTGTTAACAATGACCTTGGAAACTGCACTTCATTCCAGAGACATGACAGTGATGCTCAGAGAGGTTACTCACACCTTTTACTTTCTCAAAGCATAATATTAATATTTTATTAAAGAGCTGACAAAAGCTTAAAAACAATTGTAGCTGCTCACTTAACCCCACACACAGATCCATTAGTTTGCAAATTTGTCCTATAGCTACTTATCTCTTTGATGTCTTACAACAGCCTCATTATTAAAAGCATGCAGCACTAGTGTTTCTAGCTTCAATGAGCTAAATCTTAAGTAAGCTCAACCACTGACAGGCCCAAAGTGAAATTTTCAGAAGTCTGAAGAAAAATTCCTCAGCATTTTGGTATTTTTAAAATACTTGATCTAATGAATCACATATTCAAAAATTCAAAATAATGTAATCATTTAAAAAGAATTAGTCATCAAGTCAGAGAGAGGACTAAAAAGATGAAGAATTAAAGCATAATAGTATTCTTAGAACAGTCTATCCAATTAAGTTAACTCACTGGCTCAGTAAGTTACTACTTATCCTCTCAGCCAGCTGACCCTGAACACATTCATCTCTCAGCTGTAAATTAAACTGCATCAACTTAGAAAACATTGCACAGCAGATTCTACTTCTGCCATTTATTATAAAATTTGAGTTGTAACAATTTTACTACTTCAATTTCAGAGTGTGCATGACCAATTACTACAGTTTAGTGGTAAGCAGTAACACAAGTGACTATCACAGTTAAGATTATGGTTAACTTTAGAAAAACTACTAGGATGCAGCTTTTTGTAGTTTTTATGTAAACAAAAATGGAGACTTAAAACCTTTGTTTTTTAAAAAACAAATCCCTTCATTATTTCTGCAGTTCTGGTGGGACAGCGAGGCTGTTAAACTACAGAGGAATTGGGGGACATCCAACGACTGATTTTCCTTTAGGCACCTTCAGACTGCTCTCCATGTGTGTTTTAGCAGTGTGACATCAGGTGTACCACGTGTTCAGAGACCAGCTTGGGAATGATTGTAGGACAGGAGAGAGGACAGAAAGCTGGCACGTGCATGCACCACACCACTTCCTGAGGCAGTCCCTGAGGAGCAAAGCTATCCTGAACACTCATGTATTCCTTGCTGTAGAACTAACAACAGCAGCTTATTGCCAAAGTTGAGGGCTTCAAGCATATGATTAAAATGCACATTTACTACTTACATCATCAATATCTTCATCATCATCTCCAATATCATCAAACTGGATTTCATCATCATCGCCAGGACCAAATGTGTCTGTTTCATTGATTTTAGCTAAGAAGGAATTTAGAGAAGTTAAGGAGTGCACTCACACTGTGCCAAGACAGACTGAGTATTCTTATCCAACATGAACTTCCAATTTGAAGTGAGAAGATTCTTACCATGTTCTGGAAGCTCCCCATATGCTTTCAGGCTTCTGGCTTCATCTGCGTTGTATTTTAGAATAACATCAGCCTTGTTATCCTAAATAAGAATTTATTAGAAAGTATTAGTCATCTATGAAGGAAAAATAAAACTATTAGCCTCAGAAGACTGAATTATTTACAACTGTACTATTTACAGTGGATTAACACTATATTTTTATAGAAGAACATCTTGTTCTTCCTTCCCCTCCAGTTCCTTTAAATGTGAAGTAAACATATTGGAGTATTTTCATTCCTTCTGATAAATTAATTACCTCTAATTACAAGTAATTTATAGATTCACAGAATGGCTTGGATTGGAAGGGACCTTAAAGATCATCTACTTCCAACCCCCCTGCCATGGGCAGGGACACCTTCCACTAGACCAGGGCGCTCAATCTGGCATTGAACACTGCCAGGGATGGAACATCCACAACTTCCATGGGCAACAAGACGAAAGAGAATTTGAGACAAATGAGAAATGTTGAGAATTCAACAACTTGACAAGTTCATGCCTTTGAAATTAACCTTTTTTCAGACAATACACATAGTGAGGTGTTTGATGGTCAATCAGGAATCACAGAATCACTAGATTGGAAGAGACATTAAGATCACTGAATCCAACCCAT
Organism: Leptocoma aspasia; assembly: GCA_013399835.1. NCBI lineage: Eukaryota > Metazoa > Chordata > Aves > Passeriformes > Nectariniidae > Leptocoma > Leptocoma aspasia. The sequence goes on along the minus strand of VXAX01002162.1, from coordinate 2,009,274 downwards.
GCCCTAACACTTCAACTAAACCATGGCACGGAGTGCCACATCCAGCCTTTTTAAACACATCCAGGGATGGTGACTCCACCACCTCCCCAGGCAGACAAGTCCAGTACTTTATCATTCTTTCAGTAAAAAACTTTTTCCTAGTATCCAACCTAAATTTCCCTTGGTGAAGTCAAAACAAGATAATTCCTAGTTTTAAGTACTTTAATATATACAGTAAATGACAGTTTCTTAAATGTTTTATAAACCTAATGCAAAGGTTTTATAAACCTAATTTCAGAGGCAGAATCTATCTTCAACAACTGGTGACAACACTAATATTCATGAAAGGCATTCACCTAATGAAAACTTGAAAACTGTTTCCCATTACTGTTTATATTAAAAGTTGGCAAAGTTACGCCGCTCCATTTTTGGAAATTTAAGTACGAACTAATTACTGATTAATTTGCCTCTTAAGGTAAAAGCCTAAACATCAAGGATCCAAAATTCTGATTACCAACAATTCTAATTATCACAACAAAATGTTTGGTACTTGAGTCAATCTCCCTTTGTACCACAGGATGCAAGCCCTGAACAGCTACATCTGGAAAAAAAAGGTCAAGCTTGATGACAATACGCACCCTCACTAAGAAAGTCTCAGAGTGCAATTTAGAACAAGCTGAACCAGAATTTGTCTGCTCATTACAATCTTCCTGTAGTACAAGGAAACTAAAAATCATGATTTAGCATAACTAAATACAAATGCAGAGTTAGACAGGAATTTCCTCACAACACCTGCTGCAATTTAACAGTAAATAAAGCTACTTGTAAGATGCTCCTTATAGTGTCATATTATACTGAATTTTTACCTGGTAGTCTCTTAAGCCAATCAATATAATATCAGATGTATTTATCCAGACCTGAAAGAGAAAACATGTGTTACAGAAATTCAACTTCTGTTGTATAACACAAGAACCAAACAATACATTTAGATTTACGGAGAGACTTAAAACATTTCACTGCAGCCACCACCTTCATTTTCTGACCAGTATGCTAGAAATATCCAATTTAATGTTTTAACAGCAAATCCAAGGTCATAAATACTCATAGGTACACTACTTTTACATGTTATGGAGTTATTACAGAGTAATCAAACTTCTTTGAAGAGCTTCTAGCCAACAGGGTGGTTACTAAGCCTTAACATCAGAGAAAACAGAAAGAATGCATCAAGGCACCAGTTGTGAACTCTGTGAACTGAGCTCCTCAAGGGCAAAAATTAAAGAAAAACCTGATGAAGGGGGTGACAGACAAGAACAGTGAAGAGCACAAGAAAATGAACTGAGTTGTTTCTAGAAACTATGTTAACCAGAAATCTGCAGAAGAGGATATGCTTTTAAATGCACAGGGTGGTCCTATGTGGGCTCTATCCCACATCCACATGGTTTTTTTTTGAGAGTCAACTCATCTCAGTTGGAATTTCCTTTCTTTTAAATGTAAGGAATAGGTAAGTGGTGCTTTTTGTAGCAAGAAATTAATTCTGCAGCACTTAGTGTTTATTTATGCACATTCTCCACTACTTTCAACATTTTCTTGCAGGCAGCTATGGCACTGCCTACATTTATCCCAAGACACATGCATTCACTGCTGTCCAAAAAATGGAACGATCCAGAATGAAGACAGTGAATGTCTGGTTTCACTGGAAACAGACTGAGGGACCTCCTCCTTACCATACACCAGCAGAGGACAGGCAGATGTAACACCTGACAAGGGCCAGAGGGGCCACCGTCTGAAGATGGCAAAAGTAAGAATGCAAACACTTACACATGACATCCCTGAAGGTACAAATCTTTGCAGATTAGCTTTCAACAGAAATATTTTGGGAACTGATGAAGTGGACAATGAAACAATGGCATTGGAGATGTATTTTCTAAATAGTCACCAATCTCCCCATCTGCAATTAGGGAGACTTTTATTATTTTATATATCTATAATTTTCTAGAATATGAAAAACTTGAAATGAATATGAAATGCTTTCATAAGCAGCTGAAAAAACCTTCCCCTGAAATACACACACTGAAACTGTGAGCTTCACCCAAGAGCCAAAGACTGCCTATTCTTGTGCCAGCAATGGAAACAGAAGGACAGACTAGTTTACTATCAAAAAAAGTAGTTTAAAATATTAAGTGCAGTAGAAATATTCATTTTTGTAACAAGCTACCTATGTAAATTTTTACGATTACATATCATGCATAATGCCACTGTTTCCTATTGCAACACTTCAGAATTACCTTTTTTCTTAGTTTGCCTCTAATATGACATAACCTCTTCACACCATCAAAACATAATGCCTCCAGTCTTCCATTGCCTAACATCTTGATCACCTGGGCATATTCTGAAAGAGATGGCAACATAGAGAAACACAGAATTATTAGGCTGGAAAAGATCTTTAGGATCAATGAGTACAACCATTAACCCAGCACAGTTAAATCCACTGCTAAGACACGTCCCAAAGTGCCACAGAGCACAACTTCTGAACAAATTCAGCTTCAAGACACAACCAATAACTTTTCCACTGTAACTCAAATTTGCTGTAATATTTTTTCAAACATGAACTGCTGAGAGGAGCTTCAAGCTCCCACACAGGCTGCTGAATGTATCACAGTTCTGTATCACTGTAGATGTTAACATTTTCAAATACTGCTCCTTCTTGGTTGCATCCACCCTTTTGTTCCCTCTGAAATGCTTACTGCAGAAAATCTCAGAGTTACTGAGTCACACTCAGAGGCTGAAGGTGTATGACAACATCACAGCACCTGCCCTAAAGGACAACATCTCAGTGCTGTCACCGAGGCAGGAGAAAGCTGCACACCCTGTACAACCACCCACTGAGACTGAATCCCTCTTGCAGAGGCTCTGTGGACAACACCCCGCTGTCCTTGAAAGGACATAAGCTGGTGTTATCAGACACTGTCTGGAAGGCAACCAGCAGAGTTCAGCTGCAGACTTCAGTGTATGAAGCACCTCTCTAATCCTACCCTCAATCTCTTCACCTTGTATTTCATCTTCCACCTCACCAAGCTGCAAAAAATCACATACTGGAGAACTTCACACAAATCAGATAGTCCAATGAACCATGAGACTGTTCATAACATGGAATAATGTTTCATTAAATAGGTTTTGCTTAGGAGATGTAAAGGATCTTAAGTTTTAGATGTACATAAACTCCTTTTCTGCTTACAACCAACACAAAATACTAGAAATTTGTTCAGTGGCACCTCTACAGTGATTTAAATCAGTACCTTTCCCATATTTCTAACCAACTGGTTAGATTAATTTGTTACTGGGAAAGCACTTGCATTATGTGAGCAACCACTGCGTGTGACACACAAGACAGGGCGAGCTGAAAGGGAGGTGAGCTCACTGTCACCAAAGGCAGGGCAGATGGGAATCCCAGCCATCCCCCAGCTGAACTCCCTTGTGCCTTACTTCACCTGGCAGCATCCCACTTACTGCTCCTGTTTTAATAATTGTTACACTTCCAGCCCAGGAGCCAACTGAGCCAAACCATCATGGGACAGAACAGTGAGATGAGCTGCTCTGCCACATCAGTGACTTTGGGGAGCTCAGCAAAGGATCCAAGAGATGTTAGAGTCCATATAAAACAGAAAATGGGACTGTGCATCCCAGGGACAATTACTGGCAAAACTGAACCACATCTGCTAAGCCATCTACTCACAGACCCGCACACAAAGCTATCAAGAGGCTTCCACAAAATGTTTAAGTGCTGTTTTACACAGAGCATTGCACTAAGGTCAAGAAGAGGGAAACATCACTCTGAAGTGGTGAAGATATTGAGAATTTCCCTTCTCCTACTATCTTTCTGTTACACTCAATATGTCATTTGGAATTCAAGTACAACCCCAATAAAAACACCTCTCTCTATTCTGTCACTTACAGTATGTGACTCAAAACAATGACATTGCCATACTATAATTAAAAACTCACCTTGCCCATCTTCTTTGAACACCAGTTCTCTTTTTTCTGATTCATTCTCATTCTTACCTCGTCGCCTGTTTTTACCTCCTTTGCCTAAATTGAAAGTAGGAGAAGTAAAAAAGCAGGTGTTACTGTCTCTAGATACAGTGAGTGAACAAAATCAGACTTATGGAGATTTTTATACTTGTACTCTATATGGCTACTTCATGTATCCTACCCAGATCTAGATTTTTTTGCTTACTTTCAAGTCTAAATTTTTAGCTGAGTAGTAACAAAGCAATTAAACATTAGCATCTCCACTGTTTAAGATGTCCTGGTTGCTCTGGAGTGACAGCAGCCTTCAAAACGATTTTCACAAGATGGCCATTTTCAGTTTCTGTGATCCCTGCTACCAAATACCTCAAATATAACCGTGGGATAGCCTGATGCACGTAATCTTTCAGAGCAGATTAATAACTTCAGTTACCGTGGTGCTACAATCCCTGAAATACTCAAAAGGAAGCTTACGCTCCAAGTGAAGCTGCCCTTTTTAAAAGGCACACACGTGGCAACAGGATTAGATGCTCTTCACGAAGAGCATAAGAGCAGCTCATACTTGCCCCGCTGTTAAAACCTGCTGCTCCCTTTCCCTGACGGTTTCTGCGTTTCCTTTCCGGAGTAAGAAAGAAGGGAAGCGGCAGCAGCGCTGCCCAGCCAGGGCACNCGGCCCCGGGAACGGCCCCGGGAACGGCCCCGGGAGCAGCCTCGCCGGGCACTGCCAGGCGTTTTGTGGGGGAGTTCCGGGACAAGGAGGAGAAGGAGCGCACCCAGGCAGCCCCGGGACACCGCACAGCGCTCGGGGGGAGCGGTGTTAGTGATAACTCCTTGCAGTACCTGCCAGGAAAAATGGGGCAGGACTGTTTACAGGAGTTCGTAGTGACGGAACAAGGAGTGGATTCAAATCGAGAGTAGAGAGTAGGTTTAGATGAGACATTACGAAGAGATTCTTCACTGTGCGAGTGGTGAGACATTGGCACAGGCTGCCCGGAGAAGCTGTGGATGCCCCATCTCCGGAGGTGTTCAAGGATGAGGCTCCGAGCAACCCGGTATAGTGGGAGGTGTCCCGAGCAACCTGTCTAGTGGCAGGGGGATTGGAACTAGATGATTTTCAAGCTCCATTCCAACCCAAAACTATTCTATGATTCTGTAAATCAGAGGGTACTAAAGTGAGGAAGACTGACAGCAGGAGCTGTGGTATACCAGCCCCGCCCTTTCTGCCTTTGCTGAGNCGGAGGGGCCCGGCCGCCTCCTCGGCAGGGCCGCTCCTGACAAGCGAGCCGCGGGCAGGGCCTCCCGCTCCCGGCCGGGCCTCAGCGGCCTCCGACGCGCGCCCGGCAGNCCAACCCAAAACTATTCTATGATTCTGTAAATCAGAGGGTACTAAAGTGAGGAAGACTGACAGCAGGAGCTGTGGTATACCAGCCCCGCCCTTTCTGCCTTTGCTGAGTTTCTGGAGGCTTACAAATTATCCAGTTTACTTGTAAATAAATTTTAAAATGTTTTTAGACAGGCAGCATAAAACCTTGTGTGAACAAAGGGCCACAGCTCTGCACACCTCTGATCTCAGGTGTGAATTTCGCTGAAGAAATCACAGTACCCTTGCCCCATATCCATTACCAAACCGCTCCATGTTCTTTGATGTCTTTCTTTTGGTAAACTTAGCAAAACCTCTGGTTACATTCCTGACAAAACCTCTATCACAATTACTGTAATTTTTTGTAGACTAGGCAACCTTTGAAAATCTTCCATCTTTTCCAGGTTGCAAGGTTAAAAAGAATCACAGCTGTAAGCTTCCAAGTTGTATGAGCTGCTAAAACATGGGCCTGTTGTTTATGGAGTGCCTCTGCATGTACTATTATGTTTAAAATGTTTACAAAGTGCATTAATTATCCAACATGCCGATATTTTCAGTGTCCAGGGCAATGCAGGCATTGCAAGTGTTATTTAGCAGCCTCCCATTGAGTGGTACTTCAGAGTCAACTGGAATCTGACAGAGTATTAAAATACAATCCTGGCACTGTGTCTTGTTCTAAGTTATATCAGGTCTATAAGCACTGGCTGAACACGAGTTTTTCCTTTGTCTCCATGTTTACCTTCCTCAACATGCTGCAATGTTGGGACACTTGCTTTTGACAAACCCTTTCTGGTTGGCAAAGCACACTCAGCGTGCTGTGAAGGTAGTTCAGAGTTAGCGATGAATAAGCAATGACTTTTGTAATTGGTCAGAACAAATGATTACACAAAGCAACCCTTTAAGATGTTTGAAAGTTTATTCATAGTAGAAATTTCAATTTCTTTTGAAGACTACAAAACCTGCCATTAGACAGGAAAACAAGCAATGATAACTTTCCAAAACTGTTCATAGTTACATCTGGAACAGTTCTAATTACACATTAATAGCATGATTGGAACATCTCTTAGATCAGACTCTGAATAAAACAATCATTTAAAGTATTCAGTACAATTAATTTTTTTTTTAACTAGCACTTCAGTTCTATGACAGCAGTGCCAAGCATCTAACAGATGCTATTGTAATGGTCTAGAACATGGTACAATACCACTGATTTCCTGGAACAGTACCCTAGACTCACTTACATGCCATGCTGAGAAAACTAGTATAAAGTAATGATTGTATAGAATCGTAGAAAAATATTTTATCTGTGATTTTGTAATTTTTTAAAAATTGTTTAAGTAGACTTCCCCCCCCAACTAGGTTGCAAAATAATTACATCCCTCATAAGTACACCTTCCCTTTGATTAGGTCAAGAGTATCAAGATAAAGCTAATCATTTACATCATTTTCATAAGTGAAAATTCATCTATTAACCACTGCTGCTTAATAAGGGCCAGCACATTTTGAATCCTTTCCTTCCAGTAATAGAAAAGCACAGCTTTAGTTGGTAACACCACATTTACAAAAGCAAAACACACACACAAAAAAATCCCAGACACGTAAATCTCTTATGGCCTTGTTTCTTCAAAAAGTTTTAACTATTTTCTTGAAAAACTTTTAAGTTTTAGTCAATGTTATAGTGATTATGAACACAGAACTTTGCCGTTACTGGACATAGATAGCATTTAATGGGTATTGCAACTACACCCTTCCCTCTGTTCCCTCATGCTCTTAAGCACAGTAAATGGTAATTTCACACAAAAAAAAATTAAAGACAAACCATGGTCAACACATAGAAAATTCACCTGTATCTGCAATCTCTTGTTTTTATCCTCTATGACTCTGAGTCACTTGCTATGCTTTGCAGACCAAGCAGCAGTCCAGCAATGCATATACACAGTGTGTCACAAACTCACATTCTAACAGAAAGGTGCTGAGACTCAGAGAAGCATTATGTGGATTTCTTTATAGGTTATAACAACTGCAGCTACAAAAACATTTAAAAAAAGTCAAAGTCATGAACATGGATCAAACCAGGAAGTAAGATACATAAACCATGCCTGGCCTGTAAAACACACCTCCCTGATTAGGCAGGCCCTTTATACCTTGGTTTAGAAAGTAACTTAAAAATATAGCAGATCTAGACTTCAGCACATTCAGCTTAGGGTGTGCTAAATTTTCTTGTTTTGCTACAATTTAAAATGTTCATCCTCTGCTGATATATATACATGACTTAATAGCAACATTTGTAAAGTCTAGACTAAATTAACAGCTCACTTGAGAGTGCAGATATGTAAAATGCAGGAGTTAACTTTGCTTCACTATTTGGCTAATTTGAGGACCACAAAATAAGGCTACAATAAAACTGCTGAAAGTGTTTTGATATTATTTTAATGTGGATATTGCCAATAGTGAGGCAGCTTAACGCTTCCTCTTTTTGGTCTGTTCTTTGCCAGGTACCTATATACACACACTGAACAGAGTAGGAACTCGTTCCTGAAGTGAAATGTTATTACTGACACACTGGCAAGTACTGCCATCCTTTTATTTCAACAGCATTTAAATAATTTGGTTGACTAGATAGTACAATCTTCTAATTAACACCTTAAAAGCCACCAGAAGGTACAGTTTCTAGATTTTGAGAAGCCTGACTTAAAATTGTTCACAGAGCTGAAAAATACATTTTATTGAGAGGTAAGTTTTTAATAAATTCCTCTGGAACTGCTGACACTGCCAAAAAATTAAGACGGCCTTTTTCTGCTTCTACTTAAAAATGTTTCTTGAAGGAAGGGTAGATGCATCTGTACAGCTAAAGAGAACTTCAATGCTACAGCACCAAGTAAGGGAAAAATACTGTTTGCTTGGAAGAGCTGTGTTTTCAAATTTCTGAGAGCTAGGCTAATTTAAGAATCCTTGTTTATAAAACCAGTTTCTTCACTGGTTTTATATTATATCATGGATTATATATTTAGCAAAATTTTAAGGGCAATAAAACTGGGGTCCTTTGCAAATCTAGGAAAGGAAGCTTCCCCAAGGAACTCAGAAATTCCGGCAGAAGAAACACTCCCATTCAGAGCAAACCTGTGGTGTCATAAAGATGATTCTTCCTTTCAACAAACCACTCATGATTTCAGGGAAATAAGCCAATTAATCACCACAAAAGAAATTTAATACCACTAAGCCAAGAAAATATCTTCTTACACAAAACACAAAATTGCATTGTTCACCAATAGCTATTCACCCAGATTAATATTTTATTAAAGTTGGAATTCCCAATAGTCATTTTAATATCTGGAAGGACTTTACATAGCCTGTAATTTTGGTGGAATGGAACACTCAGTGTATTCAAAGATATTCCAGTGCCCCTCCTCATTTGGGAAATTTCATCTTTTCAAGACAAGCCATCAAGATGGGCCTTTAATTACTTCAGATACCAAGAGGCCAAGAGCATTAAAAGTTTATATCAGTATTTAAAGTGAGTCTTCCACCCTCATTACCAACTCACTTCCATCTGCGGAAAAGTGAGAATGTTCCCTCTGAATGGCTTCATCTTACCTGACTGGGATGACACTATTTTCATGGTAAATGAGAATGACCCTTTTCTAACCAAACAGATCTTTATGACTTGCCTCTCATTTTGCTTTTGAAGTCAATTGAAATTATCAGAAAGTAATTGACAGAACATTAGATCCAGCAGTTTTGCGACTGCAATGAATGCAGTTTAAACCTACTCTTTGCAGGCTGCTGCTTATTAGCAACCAATATGTTTTGCTGTATCTTCAAATGTTGCCTTTCTTCTATAACACCAACATTCATTCACTGAACAATTCCTTTGCAGCTTAAAGAAAAGTCATAGAATACAGATAAAATATTAACAATGGACTATAAGAATAAACCATATAGAAATGTCCTCTATCAGAAAGTATTTAGCAATAATTCCTGAGTCCAGAGATTAGATGGGTGAGACTAAAAGGGAGGGGAGGGGTAAAAAGACAGTGAGATATGGAGCAAGTTATCTTTTCTCTGGGTTATATTACCTATAGCATATATAGTATGGTGAGTCACTGTTTAAATTTCATAATATGACATGTGGCATCAAAAACACAGAAATGTAGAAAACACATAGGCAAGGAAAACTACTTATCCACAGTATTACATTCAATAGCTGTTTAACAGTCAGGCTTCTTTTAGAGCTGTCCAACAATACTGATTAATCCAGGTGAACTGTTTAATCAGGCTTACTTGTCATAATGATTAATAATATCTAAGTAAAACAAGGCATGTATACATTAAAGAAAACAGCACAGAAATGTACTGCTTGTGAACTGTTTACAAAAACATACAAAATGTTGGATGGCACAATGTATAGTGCTAATATAAACAGATTGTTTAAGCTAAGTGCTTAACATAAACTGTCCATCTCGACCTGTAACAAAGAATATTTTAGGGGACAAAAAAAATATTCCTTATAAAAATAATGCTATGTGGTGCAGAGTGCTTTATTCAGTGTATTTTTGACAGAGGTGGCATTTGTAATTCTTCTTGTTTACTCAGTCGCAAACATGCTCATTTTCTTTGTTTCCACTTGTCACTCCATTTGCAGCTCCAGTAAGATCAGTAACTTGCCATCAACAGTTTAAAGCGAGAGTAGATGAAAGCAGTAGCAGCAGCAGGAGCAGCAGCATTATAGGTACCAGCTGGGACAGAGTGTGCTTGCAGGTATCTGTCAGATATGTGCTACCTGTCGCCATGATTTGTGCTATCATCTTATGCCATGGTACCAAGTGTCTGGTTGAGGTCATTTCACAGGGCTGTGGAGGTAATTTTTTTAATACCTCTCCTCTGAGCAAGAGTAGAACGGCCAACTGGCTCCAAAACTGGTGACTGATTACGATTCAAAGCAGAGTAAGTTGCTGCCATTGCACCCTGTGGGGTAGAGGGGAAAAGAACAGTAAGAGTATGTTGTGACTGATGCACACACTACAGCAGTGGTAAATGCCAGAAACTCTGAACAGGTTTTAAGTTTCAGTCTATTTTCATCTACAAAACAGAAACATACTACTGCATTACTCAAGTCCTAGCAGTGTCAGGAGCGAGTGTTTTTTAGGGTAATAAATAGTTTTACATTGCTTAGAGTCAAACCCAGGCCAAATTAAGTTCTGCCACTATGTAGTGTGAAAGAGTTGGGGAATGAAATCCTATTGGTAGACTGTCTCTGCTTATCACTTATACAACCATTTCAGTTTCCAACAAAATATTTAAAAATCACCCACATTATTCAGAGCACATAAAATTTATTTTTAAAAAAAGTTACAAAGTTGTGAGCTGTAGGATCAGAACTCCTCCACTTCCCACTTGTGTTTTTGGATGCTAGAAATCTCTAATAGCTGACTCAGAGAGAGTGTTAATTATATTCTTCAGATCCCTCTTATGTTGCACAAAAGATTCTTGAAAGTAGGACTGAAAACAAGGTTGAATACAAAGAAGTAGAATTCAATTACTTTTGATTTTCCTCTGCTTGTTCAAAGTGAAAAAGTTCCAGGTTGTTTCAGACAGAGTGCAGAAGTGTGATACCATAATAATTAACACTGCCCTTTTGACTTCAGCTTTTACTGTGATCACAAAGTACTGCTTTCCTTCAGTTACTGGCAAGTACCCTCCTCTGAAACTGCAAAGTTAGCAAACGACTTTACAGCTCCTCTATAGTCACCTGACATTTTTCACTATGAGAAGAACGATTTAGGTTGGTTTCTGAAAGCACTTAAGCCTTCCAGTCTAAGTAAGCCCAACAGATGCCAAACACAAGAAGATTAATTCAAATGTATTAGATTTATCACCTGTAAGTGGTTTCATGTTAAATCCTATTACATATTACAATTTCATTTTATGGCTTAGTGCAACATCCAGTTGTAACAACTTTTTCACAATATTTAGAGGAGACACATGGTACCCCTAACTTTAAAAATAAACCCCCTTTTTATTTTCATGTTTACACGAAATTTGTGTTTACACGAATTTTGACTAAATAGCAAGCTGAAAAAATATCTACTTACCTTCACTAAATGGGGAGCATCCTGCCTGTTCAGCTGATATTGAGGCAACTGGTCACAGTGAACTATCCAGGGGTGACTGAGAACTTGGGCTGCAGTCAGTCTTTGATGAGGGTCAACATGAAGCATTTTTGAAACAAGGTCCTGTCAACAAAGGTCAATGGAAATAACAGCAAAACTTCAACTTTAAAACAGATTAATAGTTCAAAACTATAAAAGAAGATTCTAAAGGTATAAAAATATGTTCATAATGTCAGTTTAAAACAAATGAAAAACCACCCGGCAATGCTAACAGTATATCTGTTAATTACGTGAATTAATAACATTTGATAACAAAAGGAAGGTATCCAATTAAACGTGGAAAAATTTAGGATTTTAAGCATCCACATAGAAGGGGCATAAAGGATATTGCACACTGAGGTTCAGAGTCTATTTGCTGTCAAAAATAGAATTCTCAAAAATGTAATACTTCATTGGTTTTCATTATCATGATTTAGACTACCTGTACGATTTTTGAATGTCATGCTTCCACGTGAAGTTTTATCAAAGCACTTCTCACCATGGATAATTGTGTGTGTGAATACTGATAAAACACACTGTATTTCTAAGGCAGCTGTTAACTACTACAGTCTAAGTCACACCTGTTCTTTCCTCCTACAGCAAGTGACTGCTGAAACATGAACAGATCAAAAACAGTCTAAATAAAATTCTAGGCACAGAAGGGATGATCAGTATTTTAATATAACAATACGTGGAACTTACCCAGTCATCTGTGATATATACATTATAATCAACAATCTTACACTGCAATCAATCCCTGATCCCCCTAGAGACAAAGCAAATATACTTGCCTTAGCTGTGTCTGAAACACTGTTCCAGTAACCACCGCTGAGGGAGAACTTTCCACTTCCTATTCGGGCCAAAATCTCCTCTGGGGTGTCATCAGGACCATTTGCAAAAGGAGTGTAGCTATTTAACCAAACAAATTCAATGTTAGTAACTTCCACATCCTGGGCCTCAGTAAGTATTATAAATCTGATTGCAAGTTCAACATAATTATAGGCAACAAATAATCAAACAGTTGTAAAAAGAATTTATTCTTAACATGTGAAAATACATGGCACTGACTATAGATCTGTTCTTATTGCATGAATTCCCTCTGTATCTGGCCTAAAAATCAGATTTTTCCTATAGCAGTTCAAATACTGGTGGGTTCCTGAATTACAGAAAGTATTCCTTAAGCTTTCATATTCTAGTGAAGTACAAAACCAATCCATTCTTTTGTAAATCTAAATGTCTGAGAAAGAATAAATGCTGGTTTAATGTCAGAGGAAGAAATGTGCACCAGTTTTCCTTGCTTGACTATACATACTCTTGCTGCTATCAGAATGCCCCCAGACAAAAAAGATATATATTTAAAACCAAGTATGTTTGTCACTTATTTATTTTAAAATATGAAAATCTTTGATGATGTTAACTCTTAACCAAAGCGGCAATCTGAATAACCTAGCATAAAAAGATAGTTCCTATTGTATCTGCTAAATAGATTTTATTTTGAACTTCTGGTACTATAGTTAAATTCCTTATAATCTTTTTTATGCAATTCATTTCTGTTGCATATACAAATGCCTTTCTATTGCATTTATTATATTCCAACTGCATCACTTCAAACACTCAGTGGCTGGATTTTGCACACAAGCATGCTTTAATGCATTGTATTTGCAACATATATTTTCTTCAATATATATGCTGCTTAATCTGTCTTTTAATTTTTACATGAAACAATAAATCCTTAGTGCAAAATCACCTTTAAGCAGAATTCAAAACCTAAAATAGAGGAGACATAAGGCAAAGCATATTCTCAACCCCAAAGTTGAGATTCATCAGTGCTTTGACAGAAATATCTGCAACAGTGGGCCTACATTTATTACTGGTTTTGTTTGCATAGGTTTGGTATTTTACAGCAAAGCAAATGATAATCACCCTTACCCAGTGAGCATGGTATAAAGTAGAACACCAAGGCTCCATATGTCACATGCAGCATCATAACCTTGCCTCTTTAAAACCTGAGGGAAACAAATATTTTTTCTGAAAAAAAATGCTTAAAAATGCTTTGATTATGCTATAAAAATGGTAAAATTTCAAATTTTTATTGTTTACAGAGTGATTTCTACTTGTTACACAAGAACAAAAAAACCAGCCAGCAAAAAAACCCCAGTAAAATATATCAAGGCATATAAACTACCCTGGGTTTTACCTCTGGTGCAACAAAATTTGCTGTGTAACATGGAGTCATCAGAAGACCATTTTCTGCTCGCAGCTGTTTTGCAAAGCCAAAGTCACAAATTCGAATTGATTCTGGATTACCAGATTCATCAACATAAAGAATATTGCTAGGCTTCAGGTCTCTATGAACAACCTAAAAAAAAAAAAAACAAAACCCATTAAATACAATAAGCTAAACACATGAAAAGCTTTTTATTATAATTAGCAATTCTGCTACTTAATTTTAAAACTCCCATCAGCATGCTCAGTTTCCAGAGTTCCAGGTTCCAGTGTTTTGATGCTCTGTGGTGTCTGGAGCAGGGGAATTCTAACTTGGAAACTCTATGAAACCCGCTCCAGACATCCCCGCCTCCCTAATTTATTTGTACAGACAGTTCCAGATGTCTCTTCTGATGGTTGAATCATGTATTTCCTTTTTAACATGCATAACTACCAGGCTGTTTAAATCAGAACCTTTGGCTTCTAATATTTTTTGGAGTCGAGGTGCCCACAGCTGCTGATGTGCCACCTTGCTATATAACAGACTAGTTACTGCTGGAGTAACTCTGTATTCCATTCTCTTCATTCAGACAGTCTGAATTAATCTCAGAAAAAGACTTAAAGCCTGATTAACAAGGAATTTTAATAATTAAAAAAACAACAACAAAGTATCAAAGAAGTATTCTCCAAGTACCAAAAAAATCCTGTACTGGTTCCCAAGTGTCTGCTTTTGCAGGGGCTCGAGATGTAAAATGCTTGACAATACTAGAGAAGATGCCAAAGTTTTGGCAGAATTTGAAGCTATGTTATAACAAGCCTTAACAAAACCTGGAATGCACAAGGATAGTCTTTGAAATCAGATGACCTGCTATATTTTCTTCACAAGGCTAGTTAGCCTACAGAGACTTTGCTCTCTGTAGAGAAGAGTGTAAATACCATTGTAAGACAGCAAAGTGGATCTAAGTGTCTTCCTTTAAATAGTAAAATAGAACATAAGGGCCTTTATCTTCCTTGTTATGTGTTTTATTAATATTAAACACAGTTTTTCATGGTTAAATTTAAAAGGAAGAGATTGTGAAATATTTCACAAAAGTAATCACATTAGACCAAGAAGGTACCCCCAGACTTCTGCAAGTAAGTGATGTCTAGAAATCAGAAGCTCAACACTCATCCAAACCTAGCAGGGTTTCAGGAAAGCAATATGAGACCAAGGAGTAAGAGTGCAGAGGGTCATGCACATTGCAAAGCAATTTAAGACATTAAGTCTATTTAGTAGAGACTTCTCCAGCATGAAAATGAATTCTCAGATTTAACAAACCAAGTACCTAAAATTATGGAAATAAGCATCTTGTAAGCCAAAATATACAAATGATATTAAAGAATTTGACTTGGAACAGTAGGTGATAAGGTGAACATCTTGGCTTGAGATGTCAGTGTATGAGAGAACCAGTTCCCGATTGCCCTTCTTCCCTAATAATGAGTGAAACAACCTTTACTGCTCCAAGAGGCAAATAAAAAAACCTCCAGTTTTATTCTTGTTTTGGGGTTTTTTTTTGAAAGAGATTCTAAAAGGGGTATAAAGGAAGAAGTGAGCAATAGAAGCAGAACAGAGCTGGAGATTTGGCAGTTTCTAGAACAGTCTGCTTGAGCTGTATGCTTTTTTTGGAAGAAGGGGAAGCAAGGCTCAAGTAGGAGGACGAGTAGAACGTAACAGTCTAGTTCAAATTAAAACACTACTTCCCAAGCAATCAAAATGTTTATGTCAAAGAATAAGTGGAACACCTTTCTATGTTAAGCTGTTTTCCCAAAGGTAAATTCTGAAAATTTTAAAAAATATAAAGTTTAAAAAAAAAATTGCCAGATTTTTTAGATTATGTTGGTATTTTGTATAGAAATAACATTTTATTTTACAGCAACAGAAGAAAGCAAAATAACACGCAGGAACTTTCAGTTCTTTATTTCTTAGCATTGTGCTTTTGACCAGCATTCTCAATACTCCAAGATGACATGACACTTCCTGTTTATCTGTTTTATGATGTCTCTTGTGCCAATCCTTAATCACTGTATGTTGGCCCTAATACTTTTAGAATGCTTTGGGTGAGTGTTGGAAGCACTGCTTATCCTGAGGATTTCACTCCTTGCTTAGCTATTTTCTCAGTTCAAAAGTATCTTTTGAATGTCCATGAGCAAACTCTTCCTGGGAAGGGTTGTGGAGACTGCACACAGATGCAGAGACTCTCAAACCAGATATTACCTAAATCCATATTCAAATAAGCTCCTCCAGTGTCCAAAGGAGTTTCGACAGGAAAATCCACTGAGATACGAGGGACTCTTCCAGAAGAGAACTAGACTACTGAAGTGCTCACTATTTACATATATGGCCAGCTTTCCTGTGGAGGTGTACTTAATGTAAGACTTGAGGATTTAAAAAAGCAGTAATTCCGAAGTTCATGTGGTCTAATACAAGTTAAAATGCCAATATTTACAGATATCTACAGTAAAGAAACAAAAACCCCTAAAATCCCTTACTTGATGCAAGGACACTGGGCCTCTTTTAGCCACACATGGCAAGAATGAACCAAGTTATAATTTGTTATTCTATTATCTGTATTTCCATACAGAAAGTATGGTTTGATCATAATTCCCATGAGTGCTGCTGGCCAAGGACTATAATCTGTGCACACAGGCTCAAAAAAAGCCACACACATGAGAAAGTGACTGGAGTGATGAATCACAGAATGAGATACCAGATAACTTTGATCATAAGTTTTCTGAAATAACAGCTTCCAGTGTATATTGAATTGTTAGTTGTTATTTAAAATAATTCAAGTACTTTATGTTCCAAAGCATCTTTTCTTGGGTAACAACATTAGCAGCAATATTAGCAGCTTGACTTTTTCCTTGCACCCTTATTTTCTGCTTTTTCTCCATCCCCTTTTTCTTGTTTACTTAAAAATGCAACACAACTTGTCTTTCTTGCCATGCAATTATCCCACTGTCCTTCTCTATATTTGAACTACTTCCTCTGTCTCCAAATTCTTTTCCCAAAGTGTTAATTTTCTGTCTCCTACAAGTTCCTGACCCTATGGCACAGGAATTACAAGTCATAAACCATATTCTTCAAAGCCAAGAAGTCAAAGGAATTACAAGTACAACAGGTGGAAAAGAAATTTTCAGGGTATATCACAGGACAAGATTGAAATTACATTAAGTCCCATGGCTATGCAACAACACTGGTCCTAGCACTTCTTCCTGGATTTTTTCCCCTCGTATCCTCTCTTTTAGTAATTCTCTGCATATTCCACAGAAGTGCTGACAGACTGCATGAAGAACAACAGAAACAGTTGCATCACCTCAGTTATCTGAACACATACATAGCTGATAAGGAAAGTTTTGATTTCAACACAAATTCCTGCTGCAATACAATTGTTTAACAAAAACTACTTAATTACCACACAGAAGAATGTATCAAGATATAAGTTTATGCTTCTGAAAGAGAAGACTATCAATAGCTATAAATATTTTGTCTGAGATGAAAACTTACCCCTTGTGTGTGGAGATATTCAACCGTTTTTGTTATTGTGAACAGAACAGCACTAGCTTCTCGTTCTGAGAAAAATTTTTGTCTAAGAATTTTATCCAGCAGTTCTCCTCCTTTCATAAGTTCTGTTACTACATACACATATTTTCCATCATCATACACCTGCAAAAAGTACATAAACATTTAAACTTCAAAATATTTATTCTCTGCTCTCTTCCTGTGAAATGCAGAGATAGTGCAGGCGTGTCCACAAGCTGTTTTCTTCAACTGTTTTCCCTGTATTTCGTAACTCACACACTATCCAATGTTGTTCATCTTCAGAAGTGAACACAAAACCTTTACAAAAGGGCAATACTGTACCAAAATAACATAGAAATACTGGCATGAAAGTGTTTAAAGATAAAAAGAGGATAAATAAAACAGGTAGTTTCCCCTACACAGGTTCACTGAAGCAAAGTAAACTAGACATGTGAGAAATTAAGTAGCAAAAAATGGAAACTAGTCTAATTAAGGCAAAACCGAGCTAATTCAAGCACCAATTATTGCACCAAATTAAAAATATAAACAGAGATCATCCCAACAGTCAGACCAAAAAAAAGAAAAAAATTCATCTAGGTTTATCTCAAATAGCCTCTGTGAACAGTGAATACAAAGTTGCTACGATAAAAACCTAAAACTTATACAGCCTATACCAAAGTCTAAAAGTATTAAAATATGCATATTTTATCCTTTACTTCTAGTTATGGAAAATGGCTTAATTTTTGCATGGCTTTTATCATCCAGGGAAGCACCTGAGAGTTCTTTACATTCTCACCAGAGGGCACTACAGACTGAGTGATACCAAAGCACATTTTAAGGTACTTACACTTCAGCATTTCATTTCAGTTGCAGCTCCACACAATCATAGAATAACTTAGGTTGAAAGAGCCCTTAAAGATCATCTAGTCCCAACCTTCCTCCATAGGCAGGGGCATGTTTCATTGCATCAGGTTGCTCAAAGCCCCATCCAACCTGGCCTGGGAGTGCCAACTTAATCCAGAAACAATTCCTGCTTTAGTGAAATCTTTTACAGACTATTCCCTTTAATTGTTTCAACCTACTTTTATGATGATGTCACAATTGTTTTTTTCAGTAAAATATGTGAAATAAAAAATAACTTGTGCTTAAGTAGAAACAATTATCAAAATTATGGTAAAATAAATTTAGGAATAGATATCAGCTAAGTAACAGAAAATAAGAATTAAAAAAAAGGTTTTCATCCCAATTCCCTGGTCTTAAGCTACCTGGGAAAAACATGTTAATAAAGTTCTAAGCATCAAAATTTTTGTTCTCCTAACGATACTAGAAGGATTTATTTTCTCACCAAATTAAAAAATAAAAGAATGTTAAATAATTCTGCAGGCCTTACAAGCTTATGACCTTAAGGAGATGCAGACATGATGGGTTTCTGTGTTCTCCTTTAACAGGAATTTTTCCCCCATGAAATATAAATGACTGAGCACCTGAATGTGTTTGAATTAAGACTTTAAATACTGAATCCACAGTACTCAAAAGCAGAATTATCTAATTCTAGATACTAAACTAGACCTTTTTTTTTGATAGGCATGCTTCCTCTAATCCTGGTATAACATGAAGAGATCAGCTTATTTCATTTGACATGACAGAGCATACACATCTCAGGATTGCAGAATTCAAGCAAAATTTGCATTTGATTACTATTTTATCTGCTGGTCCTGTCTGCCAGCCAAAAAACCCCACAGATAACTCACTCCAAACAAACCATTCCCCTTGCACCAATTCCTCTAATGGTATTACCAGCTTAAGTGGTTTTTGAATAAATACTGATGAAATTTTCTTCACAGATGCACAGTATCATGCTAAGATCACAAATGTGACACTAGTTTTTAAAATTAACTCTGAACACAAGCCACAGGTCAGTCAGTATGTCTTCTCTATAAGGTAAAGTGAAAGAAACTATAGTGAGAAACAGATGTAGGCATATGAACAAAATGTACTGCAATGGAGAAAGAAATCAAAGTTTTGCCAAGGGAAGCAAGATTTCACAGACATATTATGAGGTACTTTGAAATCATATATAAGCACTTGGACAGGGAGACTGGATATCTTGTATTCAGGTTTCTAAAATGTTTCTGAAAAGATTCTTCAGGCAATGCTTTAAATAACTCAAAGCAGGACAGAAGTTCTGTTGCAGAACAGTAACTATTACATAAAAAGGGTAAAATACTTATAATGGTCTGGCACAGGAAGTTTCTAGGTAATGTTTTGTTGGAAGCTGTGTGCTTCCTCCCTTCTTACACTATTTCCTAGGCACACACTAAGGGCCTCTGTCAGAGGCAGGATATTGGATAAGAAGGACATCTGATTTAGCACAATATAGCTCCTTTTGTTTATATACTGTGTAACTGAAAAAGACCACTGATAACAATCAGAAGGAAAACCCCCAGAGGACTGTGCACTGCAGAAAGAATTTGGTCTCTTGAATATCCATTGTTTCAATCCAAACACCTTTGGAATTAAATTACATAAAAAGGCTGAACAAGAATGAAAACTTCCATCTTAAGCAAAATTCAAATATTACTGCATTTCTTCTTGAAAAGAAGAAAAGAAAGAAATTATTTCTTGCAAAATAATAATTTCCAAAGCAGGCACTTAAACGCTGAAATATTTTATTTTGGTACTTCAGAAACATTTAAGTTTTGATGTGGAACTAAATGAAAAATTGAGCAAATCAATGAGTTTTATTTCTATAATACTACACGGTCCTCTAGAGTTTGAGACCTGAAGGCAAAATACTCCTTATCTTCTCTGAAAGCTGTAATAGCACACCACTATAATGTGGGATATGCAAGCAATCTGCCCCATGGGTCTGTATTAGGACAAGAAAAACTTAATGTAAAATTCTTATAGATTTATACGAGATTCTATTACATATGAATTCTATATCTCTTTTCTTACACTGGACATCCTTCTATAATTTCTGCTTGGGGAACTGATCTGAAGCAGAAGTGAGTGAGAATTACAGTCTTTCTTCCTTTGTGGGCTTAAGGCTTTTTTTGGTAGTCTCCTATTTGTGTATTGCTGTTGCTGTGCATGAAAGATGGTTCCTGCTGGAAGATGACTGATGATGATAAAAGACTAATTACAAAGTGAAATAATTCAGCATATATTGCAGCTGTTTAAGACTGCCTGGATTTCTGTTCTCAGTGTAAAATATTCATCATGCTCAAGTTCAGGTAAGTGCTCACATTCTCACATTTGTCTTCCTGCTTAAATAACATAAGCTCTGTTATGAATTAAAGTAATACATGAGCCCAGCATCAGCACTAAAAGCACCATGAATGCTGATGCAGGTTCTGTTCAGCACAACTCCTTTCAAGTAGCTTTTCTGTCCAACCACATGAAGCAGAACAGAAAGTGGCACTGTAATTGTGGTATCTTGCTTACAATAAGATAAGCTCCCTAGTGGGCTCCTCTGAGTATCTACCTTATTTTCTCTGTCCAAGAACGGGCCAAACAGTATGACATCAATAAAGTGAAGACAGATTATAGTAGAACAACTTCATGCAGAGTTCTCTAGTGCTCATCTCCACAGTATTTATGAGCTGTTGTTTTAATGACTTCAAAATGTCTGACAATCTCCTTTCAGCTGAGCTCAGCTTCCTGGAAATGGTTTGCTGTTTTGCCTGAGGTTTGGTTTGAAGGACCAGAATATTTCCCTGCAGTCTAAGATAAGCGTACGCCTTTTTAATTTTTAATCCTCTTTAATGAATAACCAGGAGACAAAGACAATTTTCTTTTTCAGTTAGATCATCAGAATACACTGTTCACTATGAAAACCCTCTACCTCCCAGCTTATGTTATTCCTTGCTTTTTACAGATGAAGTGTTTCCATGGTCAGAGCAAATAATACAAGGAAAAATACCTAGACAGTGTTTGTACAGAGGCCAGATAAAGATACTGGGTAAAAAACAGTGAAAACCATGGACATGGAAAGGTTTAGTCTAATACTGAGTACTACTTGCTACAGTCCTTGAAAATTACTTTGGGTACTGCACTAACAGTGAGTCCTTTGTTATATAATAATGTACATTAAAATTGCTTTTGATTAATTTAGGGAAAATCAGATTTAAAGTTAACTAAGCAATCAAAAAACTTCCCCGTTCCTTTAAAAATACAGCTGACATCAAGTAAATTATTCTTGTGCTAGGATTTATGAAGGACGAATTATTTGGCTCCTTAGAATAACACTGTACCACAATATATGCATCTTTAAGAGAAAACACAGACACCCCAGTAAAAAACTAGATACTATTGAATAAATTGCATTGTTTTATTTTTAAATACTGAAAAACATAAATCTAAAAGATGTAGCTTTTCATCTCTCAAATTAGAAAATGATTCACAAATATAATACCCTAAAGGATGTCTTTAAAACACTACTTACATCTTTCAGAGTAATAATATTTGGATGCTGTCCATAGCGCAGCAGGATTTCAATCTCTTCTGTTGGATCTCTTTTACTCTTGTCAATAATCTGTAAGAGCACGTACAGACATAGGCATAATTATTTTTGTGAATCTAGTGTAATGCTTTGGTATGCTTATTAGCATCAACACTTAAGCAGTATTTATTGTTGCAAAAGGCATGGATTATAACCAAGTTTGTTAAATTGGAAAAGCAAGGCAAAGCAAAAAATGTTGGGAAAAATGAAAAAATCTCTTTTGAAAATAATTTTGGAGTGTAAGTGATCTGACCTCTTTGGCTGTGATAAATAATGCAAGGCTGTTCAGTTAGGTAAGACTTCAGTGATCCATTATTTAATAAAATAGGAAGTTCCTAATTTAACACGAAATACTGGTTGGATGATGCTAATGAACTGATTTTCACAATGCTAATCTCAAACAAATATTTGGTGCAGCAAAAGAAAGCAGGAGAGAAAGAGAACAAAAAAATTAGAAATAGTAAAATTTTCTCAGAGTTAATTCAAACACACATTCATTACAGAAGTCCATTTGAATCTCTGGCTCTTAAATTCACCTTGTTCAAACAAGCAAAACAATGTTTTGCCCTACTTAAATGTATTCTTGTTCTTCTCACTTTTTTCCTCTCCTGAACTGCAGATTTTCCTATAATGTCTTTTCCATTGTTGTTACCCCTACATCCTTATGCCCATACTGCTACCCGTGCCCTGCTAACACATCAGACACTGATCATCTTATTCTTTTTTTCAAGATTCCTTAAGGAAAAAAATGCCTTAACAGAGGCAATATAAAAGCAAGTGAATCTTCACAACAAATGTTATAGCTGAGGGAATTATCAGCTATGCCAGGACTTTCTTGCAGTTTTAAGAAATTACTTAAAATTGAAAGCACAGAAGTCAAATCTGTTCCTGGCCAGAACCAGAATAAAAGTAAGTATTTAACTACCAGATTGAAACTGGAAGGTTTCGAGGAGGCAATCTACATCTTTGTAGTTTACATAATTAAGTAGTAAGCTGTTCAATAATTCAAAAAGACAACTGCCTCATACTATAGGATTTAAAGACTGCTTTTTTTTTTTCACTTATAAAGTCTGCTAATCCATACTCTTGCTTTCATAGTAACCTTTTAATCCCAGGTTATTACACAGAAAGACAAAAAACCTTATCACTGCATTTCTGGGAAATCTACTGATTTCAACTGAGAATTCAATGCCTTCAAAGAAGTGCTAGAAAGCCCTATAGAATAACGTAAAAACAACAATAAAAACCTTGATGAAAACCAGGAAGCCAAAACAGAGTTGAAGTTTATTCTGGTAGTTATACCAGACTGAGGACTGTTATGAACTCCTTACCCATTTGAGAATTCATGAATTTACTTTTACAGCTGCATATAAAATATTTTTATATTAAAAAAATGAATCTTAATCTCTATGTTTCTCTATGGCAAATAAAAGATGTCCAATGCTAAAATCCAGTAAGTGTGGTTTATAACCAAGTAATTACCTTTACAGCATATTCCATGTTTGAAGCTTTATGAACACATCTCTTGCAGACAGAATAAGAGCCAACTCCAATATCTTCCTTTACTTCATATCCATCAGTAAACTGAATGCTGTTCCTGTGCAACTGCTACCAAAATAACATTATCAATTGATGAATATTCTTAATATGTAACTGATTTTTTATTAAAACAACTTTTTAAATATTCCTATTGATTTGCTCAAAATTTTAACTGATGACTATGTAGTGGTTTTAGTTTGTCAATTTTAGATTTCCCCAATTTTGACATTTTCCCAATCAATGCACCACTTCCTGCTGTGAGATAGGAAGATAGAATTAGGAGAAAGACAAAACAGGCTCAAAACTTCAAGAAAGTATAAAGGTCGAAGTACTAGGTCAAGGTGGTCTAAATCCCCACTACCTTCTGTTCAAAGTTAGTATAAGATAAATTATATATTAGACATATTGTAAATAATGCACACTGCATTTTAGAAACTGACAACATTATTTTTCTGATTGCTGCTTTACTAATTTAAAGATAGAAACTCCAAACCAAAGAAAATCAGAAGACTTCAAGGTAAAATAGTGATACAACAATGGTAAAGAAGTATCACTGTTTTTATTATCTGAATAGACAGAATGCCAGCTGGAAAATTCAGACATACTGAATAGAATCAGACTAGCTGGAATTGCATGGAATAGCAGTCAAAAATCCTTTCACAGAAATAAAAAGCTAAAAGGAGGACAAGTGCTCACTCTTGTAAGGGAAGGAAATGGTGTTCTAGTGTATGGAGTTTGTGCAAAGGATGCAAAGCATTTGCAGGAAACCATCTGGGTATCCTGCAGCACAGAAAAGAGGAAATAGGAGTGAGGAAGTTGTTGAGAGGCACAGAGGAAAGGCAGCAGAGAAACAGACCTCTACAAGAGAAGGAAACCATATACAAAGAGCAATAATGCCATCTACAAAACTATGTGGAAATGAAGCAGCAGAGAGAAGCTTTCAGAAACTTCTAGCAAGATACCAGGATCAGAAATAATTCTGATGCATGTATCAAATCAGAAAACTTCTTGAGAATAAAAAAGGATCTAAAGTTGTATTTTAAAAAAATGTTACTACACATGAAACAGTAAGGTGTAGAAAAGCATGTTGCTACAATTCTAGACATGGGAGTGTTAAAGAAATGCAAGGGCTATTCATGTTCTGTATAAATTGTGGGTTTTTAAAAATTTCCTTAGACATTTGCAAAATATCGGCGCAGTGAAAAATACAAATAAACTAAATCATATAGCACACCTTTTTATTCCTACCTATACATTAAGAAGTTTTCAACACAATTTAGATCATGAGTTGGTTTTCATGACTCAGTAATTAGAATTATTAAAAGCAGACTCTCTGCCTTTTTTTTGGAGGTAGAAATACAATTTTTGCAGAGGTCTCCTCTTCCAGGTGACAACCACACAATTATTAATACAAGAGACTCTACTGGAGTCATTCAAATACATCAAGGAAGCCAAAGCTTGAGTGTGCACTGTTACACTGACTTGTATGATGCACTGATATCAGTCACAAAATAGCACAGATTAGCAAACTAACTTCAAGTGGCTTAGGAGGGACAGAATATGTCCTGGGTCATGGATTCCAAGATGCACAGCAGTTCATAACATCCAGATACAATTCACAATCGTACTCCAGTGCCTCCTACTACTGCATTGCAGGAGTCAATGGATATTTTCATGTATGGGGGAAAAAAACCAATAAATCAATATATCTGTTATTCCACTCCATCTTATAGTTATGGCTTGACATTAAGGAGTTAATATAGCACAAATGGTGGAAGGTTTTCATTTAAGCATGAAGCCTATTTGAACCTCTAGCTGCTCAATAATGAAACAGATCCTGTACCTTCAGACTTTGTTTGGATGAAATAATCCGATCTTTACTTTTCTTGTATAAAAGATGACAGTGATTTTGTCATGATTCTTTATTCTGTGACAAGGAAACAACCCATCCACCAAGAGACAACACTGATTTTTTTTTATTAGATGTACTCACCTGGACAATTGAATGCACTCCAACTGTCTGCATTGCTTGGCTTTCATCATCTGATGCAATAGCTACAAAACTAAATCCCCGAAAAAGTTGATGTGCATTAGCACTGGGTGGAATACCAGGCGAATCTGAAAAACACATCATCTACTTACAAGCAGAGTCTTTAACATGTAGATATGAGATTAAGTACTGAAATTCTGGTAACACCTTGAATTTGTAAAGACAACAATTTCTATCAAATTTTGAATGAAAAAATTTGAAATCAAAAATCTATCTTTTGAATATGTAAATTACCTCGTTCATATCTCTTTACCTTTTGGAGTTTTTGCTGTAAACTCAGGGTCAAAATAAAATGTATCTTCAGGTCTGCCAGTTGCAGGTTTAAAAGGAGGATGAATTTCTCTCCGGTACAATTTCTGAAGAGAAGGGACACATTGTAAATGGAAAAGTTATATGATACCATAAAAGACTTAACCAAGAAATTTACTGGATTGATTTTTAATTAGATACTCACATTCCAATCTATTTTGGAAAAGAATGCATGCCTCTTAATTTCTTCTACTCCATCTGGACCTGCTCCTTTTATAAGGAAGAAAAATGTCTATGCATTATTTTCTTCTTGGTCAAAGGAATGGCTAGCAAAATTATATTTCTTATTCCTTCTGCATTAATTTTATGCATGACTAGCAGAAATGATAATACTCTGGTGATAACTTGAAGGGCAAACAACATTCTTACTTTAAAGCCTATAAAGCTTTAAAGCAGGAAACAAAATTTTAGTAAGTTTAATGATCACTAATGTTATGAATATCATGATCCAATTTAAAATACTATGCTAAAAACTTTACCTAATCTATTTGCTGGGTTTCTTTTGAAGAGCATTCGCAGGAGGCTCTGTGCTTCAAGACTCAAGAACTGGGGCATTCCGAGTTTGGCCCTAGAGAATAAAAATAATTAATAGTATACAAACATATCTAGGTAAGAATTAACTCTGCATTCCCCCTGTCCTTAGCCATTCAACACGTCCATAATAAATGAAGTAACATCACTGAGAAATTGCCTTCAGACATCAGACACAGAGCAAAAGTGCTGTCAATCATGTAAACATGTTTGGGGTTTTAATTTTTTTTTTTTTTTGAGTAGTACAGTATTTTCAGTAATGACTCAGGAACTTAAGTAGAGGAAAAGGTGGAAAAACATGCAGAGAAAAATAGCTAGAGGATAACAGTTTATAAACTTGTAAATTTTCATAATATGCTTTGATCTACTTATAGGTCCAGTTACTAGCAAATGACACCAAACAAAGCATTCTGATAGTTATTTAACAGAAGGACTAAGAAAAGTACCACACTATGACACACACCAAGATGACCCAGGAAACAAACTAGAATACAGAAATTGAATTAAGGTAGGACAGATCTTGCAGGATTAGCTGATTAAAACAACAACAACAAGCCCCCCACTCCTCTTTTCCTTTTTGCTCCCCTCCCGAATCTATTTCAAATAATACTTTTATAACTTGCCAGTCTTGAATTTTTAGATTTAAATTTTTATACTACTTTAACTTAATTTTGTTTTGTAATCCTTGTCATATTTTTTCCTCTCCATTTAACGCTGAGCCTCCATTCTCTCAGTTACTAGGGCTTACTTTTTCTTGTAATTATGATAATGGTAAGGAGGGCTATAATTCCCTCCTTTCCATCACTAATTCAACCTCTAACAGTCCATGACACAAGCTCTGTGTTTCAATCAGAACCTGATTTGTCTTGTATTCCAGGTATTTGTAGATATTCACCTCTGTGTCACTTGCTTAAGTGCATACATGTTGCTACTGGTTCACTATTCATTACTTTAAAACTAGAACTTATTAAATTTTCCATTCATTTCAGCATTAAAAAAACTAGGGCAGGGAGGAGAAAAATCTGAAAAACTTTGGCTTCTTTGGGCTCTTCAATAACATACTACAGACAGATCAAGGCCACCAATGGAAGGGAAGAATGGGCAGTGGGCCATCCAACTCTTCCTGACTGGCATGCACCACCACCTTTCACAAAATCCTGTATCAGGCACATGACAGAGGAGAAGGAAAGGCAATTGCCAGGTCCTCAGGGTTTGTATATTATGCAACTACATGAGTGACAGCAATTTTTTTCTGACATTCCTGATGGACAACGGCAAAATTTTATATGAAGGCATACCTCTTAAGTAAAGGAGAAAGATGTTTAAAAATTTAATTTTGCTGCTGCAACCTACGATTTCTTCAAACTGCAGGGTTTCCCAGTTTTAGGTAAAACACACAAGAATAAACAAAAATTTGTCTCAATAATATTGTGAGAAATAAAGAACCCCCCAAAAAAATTGGTTGTGAGAAGAATGCATTTGCTGTGGATGTTCAGGAACAGAAGGTAAGAAAAGCAATATACCATAAATATACACTATGAAAACTGGAATTCATATGCACACCTGTCCATTTTAAAGTTTTATAAAAAACTTAATGAAAAATATACCAGGTAAGTGGAAAAAAAAAAACACAGACCAGAAAAAAAGTGTGAACTTGTCAGAAAACACTTCAAAATATCTTCTGGTTTTCAGCTGCTTATATGACCAAAAGAAAAATACTTCTACGCAAGATAATATTCATAAGCATTAAAAGAGGGTAAAATGTCTTTACAACATAGCACACTTTCTGTGCAGCTATTTGAAACCATTAACAATTGCAAAGACTAGAAAGAGAAAAAAGAAAGAAGCTGGAAAGGGCATTAAGAGCTACATTCTCAAATGGAATCTGCAAGTAATTACAAAATCATAGAAACCTATAATTGCTTAGGTTGGAAAAGACCTTTAAGATTATCAAGTCTAACCATTAAGCCAGCACCACCCAGTCCACCACTAAACCATATCCCTATGTGCCACATCTTTTTAAAAAACCTCCACGGAGGGTGACTCAGCCACTTCCCTGGGCAGCCTGCTCCAATGCTTTACAACTCTTTCAATGAAGAAATTTTACCCAATATCCAATCTAAACCTCCCATACTGCAATTTGAGGTCATTTACTCTCATCCTGTCGCTTCTTACTATGGAGAAGAGACTGACCCCCACCTGGCTACAGCTTCCTTTCAGATAGTTGTAGAATGGTAAGGACTCCCCTGTGCATCCTCCAGAATAAACAAACCCAGATCCCTCAGCTGTTCCTCACAGGATCTGTGCTCCAGACCCTTCACTGGCTCCATTGCTCTTCTCTGGACTTGCTCCAGCACCTCTACGTTCTTACACTGAGAAGCCCAAAACTGGACACAGGATTTGAGGTGCAGCATCACCAGTGCTGAGTACAGGGTGACAATCAGCGCCCTGGCCCTGCTGGCCACACTATTGCTGACACAGGCCAGGACGCCATCGGCTTCTTGGCCACCTGGGCACACGCTGCCTTATGTTCAGCAGTTGTTGAACAACACTCCCAGCTGCTTTTCTGCCAGGCAACTTTGCAGCCACTCTTCCCTAAGCCTGGCATGTTCCCTTAGGTTGTTGTGACCCAATTGTAGGACCTGGCACTTGGCCCCACTGAATCTCATCTTACTGGCCTCATCCCATTGATTCAGTCTGTCCAGACCCCTCTGTAGAGCCTTCCTACCCTCCAGCAGATCCATAATCCCTCTTATCCAGGTTGGGGGCACCTGCACACTGACACTCAATCCCCTTGCCTACATGGTTGATAAAGATGTTAAACAGGACTGGTCACTCGGGAACACCACTTGTGACCCGCCATCAGCTGGATTTCACTCCAATCAGCATCACTCACTGGGCTATGAATGACTATGAACATCAGTTACCTGGAGAAATGCAAGGATATTTGACATGGCAGCTGAATACAGAAGATATTTATAGCAACAGTGAAAAGACTGTTGAGGAACAGAGTGGAGTCACATGCAGGCAAAGTGAAGAGAAAGATGTGACTCATGAGACACAGATAGAAAAAAATGCATGGCTCCTGAAACGAGTGCAGCAGAACTATCTCAGACTAGCTTCTTGTAAATAGGGGGTGGTCAGAAGGAGTTTGTGCTTGCTGTGAATAGATAGAACTTTTTAGTTAAAAGACATTGAATAACCACAACATGAAGATTTGATCTGGCATGGTGCTGAGGCAGCAGAAGAAACCAGCATGACTAAATATATTTGCAAATAAGATGAAGAAGAAAAACAAGGGCAAAGAATAACATAACATGTATGCATTATGAAAGCAAAAGCCAGGAAAACAATGAGTGTGTTTTCTAGTGGTTTTCACATTCTAATTACTTAGAGAAAAGATGAAAGAGTTCCGTATATTTATTTTTCAAAACAGGCTTTTAGTGCAAAAGAAATTCCAGCTTTGATATATGGGTAGACAAGTGGTTAACAGGACTGAGAACAATGATAAACAGTGAAGCAGAAAACAAATGAGAAAACTAAGATAATCTTATGAGCTTCCATGGAAAAAAGACTGGTATTAGTTAAAAATAGATGGAAACAGAGAAGTGAACCTACGATATGAGGAAACAAACTTGTTTGCACAGTGTTTGGCTACAGTCCCAAAAATGGGGCAGTTATGCCATAGGTTGTACTAGTTTAGAGAATATGTGGGGAATTGGCAAGGAAAAAAGCAGACCTTCATTAGCAAAAACAAGAACATGAACTGCATGAAGGAAAGCAATTCCCACAACAGAGCTAATGCAAAATCTATGCTGAAAATAGCAAAGGGGAAAATTGGAGCTTAGGCGAGTCATAGGAGAGTACAGAAGGGAGGAGTATTGAGGAGGCAAGTTGTTGGCAGCACCATTAATATACAGAGGTAATATGAGGAGCTGGTAAGATAAAGAAGGATAAGGAGTGAAAATACTTTCTCAAAAAAACTCCAAAAACCTAAAACAAAGGCAAAAAAACCCAACAAGGAAAAAATGCACAGGTTATCAAAAAGGGTAAGAAAGTTAAAAAATATTATGGAAATAAGATGGGAGAGATCATGTGGTTGGAGAAGTTATTATTAGAGATTAAAGAGCTGCTATGAAATCCTTTGTACCTGGTATGGTGGAGGAATAGTGAAGCAAATTAGATAGGCAGCAAAGGGAATTAATAATATGGAATAGGGAGTGAGGATTTACCAGTACCTTTGAAAATGAGGGAGGAGTAGAAATTAGATATTGCAGCCCGGAGGGCATCCCTGTAGAATACCTGATGAGATATATAAATAAGAGTGTACTCACTTGAGAATCATAGTCATGGTTTCTTTTCTGTCTTTCCCTTGGAAAGGTAGAGTACCAGTGAGCATTTCAAACTGTATAGAGTAAAACTTTCATCAATTACATTACCTGGACAAAAACTAATTTTTTGACAAAACTACTTAGCATCTTAACCTTCCAAAATTCATGCATGTTAACAATCAAGTCTGCGCAAAACAACTTCATTGTACAGTTTCAATTGCTAAGAACATTGAGCAGCCTTTGCCATTTTTGAAGCTGCAAAATATTTTCCTCTATTGATAACTTGCTTTACATCCTTTTATCTGAACAACTTAGACTATAATGTTCTGTGTTTAATTTCTGCCTAAAAGTTTTGTTCTAGGAAGACTTGATCTGTACAACTGTATTTTTAGCTTTAAACAAAGGGGAGGGGGTAGGGAAAAAGGTGTTCCTTTCAAAAGTTAGTGATGATTTCTCCTCATGCAGAAATTTTTAAAAAGGTCAAAATTTTGAAAATTGGCATGTACATAGCCTTCATTGGGAAGGGGAAAAGGTTAGCTGATCGACAAAGACATGCATGATGAAAAGTGGTTACTGTATGCATACAGTGGAAATAAAGCCTGAAGGAACACGGAAGAGCTACACAGTACGTGCATGCACATTCTACAGTGCCTGGCAGTAAGCAACAGACACTGCTAAAATACTGATTTGTTCTGAAAGTGACTGAGTAAAAATAGATAAATATAAAGGCACTCCTGTTTGACTGCAGTATACTGCAGGGGTATCAGATCCAAGTGAAAGCAGTCCAGCAGCAGTCATGGCAGCCAGCACTTAGGCAGAAATTCGATTTTTGTTGGTTTAAAGATTGCAAAATAATTTAGTTCAATGCAATTTCTTGGCATACAGTTATTTTCACATCAAAGTGAAAATAATTATAAAGGAACCCTCTGAACAGCTTATGCAAACTTAAGTCATCCTGAACACAAGGTATCCTCTATTGCCCTCTTTTCTGGTATGACCCAAACATTCAGCCTCCTAAACATAGAAAAATGGAGTGGATAACTCGAATAAATAATGTGTCACTATAGTATCTGTAGATCTACAATAAGAGCATGAAGTTGCACTAATAGTATTCTTTAAAACACCATTTCATTGAAATAAAATTTGAATTTCTTACTGCCCTCTCTTCACTACTGGTAGATACTTTTTATCTAGGTAATGTTTTTTACAGATATATTTTAAAAATTAAATTTCTTAATAATGCCAACACAAAATAAGACTACTTTTAACTTTAACACCTAAGACAATTGTCAGGAAGATGTGAGTGGCATAAGCCAGAATTCTAAGTAGAAAAAAAATTTGTTTGTGGTTTAGAAAGATCTTCACACGATGCACTTAAAAAAACCTTTTTAAAAAAGCCTTTTTAAAAAGGTAAATTTGGAGTGCTCCACTTGCATGAAATACAGTCTCTTTAACAAGCTCCTGATTTGTCACAAGCACACATATTTGTATTAACAGGTCAACATGTGTATTCTTTGTCACCCCGCCCAAATACTATATTCCAACATTAATAGGCCAATAATACTTAAAGAATAAGCCAACATTGGCCTTACTTTTGTCTTATTTCAGGAGGAGAGTACCTCAGTGCTTCTGAAAACTTTAAATGAACGTTTTTACTTATATGGCATCCCTTAAAACTGTCAACTGTTTTAAAGGACAAATTGGAATATAGTTCTTAACAATGGCTTAAGCATATTTTGTGTCTAGCAGCACAAGAAAAGAAGCCAAATGATTTGTTGAAATATCTTTAAAGTCTCAATTTCTATGCTCTAACTTCTGTTCACTCTAGTTACTGTGTATTTACACCACACCAACCATCACTTGAATTTTCGATCACCTCAGAACTTAAGAATGAGTTAGAAGTGGATACTTACAGATTGGTTATGAAAACTACAAACTATAAATGCAAGCAGCAAAAATATGTCCTAGAGAAAACTGCACTGTATTTCATATACTGCTTCATATAATTTGGTTTTTAAGGTCGTATTTTTGTATTCAAAGTAGAAGCCAAAGTATTTAACTGCAAAGTATTAAATGCAGTGCACTTCAGACTGTGAAAGCCACTCCAGTCACAGCTAACATCTTACAGCAATTTTCAATTATACCATATCCACTTGATAAACACCAAATTATGTTTTCTAGCTTTATAAATTAAAGCTGAAGTTTAATTATGTTTGTGTTATCAACAACAAATATTCTGCAACTACATTGTAATTACCTTTTAATTGACTGTTCTTAATGACAAAATGTGCGGTTGTGAGGAGTGTGTGGGCTTGCCTGCAGAGAGTTCAGTTATCAGGTGCTACTTTTACATAGTCAGTTTTCAGATCACAACAGCATTCTAATCATCATAAAGTGATAGGATGACCTATTTTCAGACACAAGAGTCCTTTTTGTACTATAAAGCACACACATTAGTTGTACTGTTACAGTTATGTAGCAGAAGCAGGAAGAAATGAATACATTTATACAATTATTTAATTTCCATGTCAAAAATGCACACAAATATTTTAAATATTAAAAGCCTTTCAGCATTCCTTAAATACCAAACATGATCTATTATTCTTTCCCAATTCATATTCTATATATATAATATTTCCTCTGACCCTGCAACTTTACAGTAATTACCCCTTGCAGAAACACCATAAGCAACTGAGAAACTATATCCCATGTCAGGTCAGTGTCATTTAGATAATTTTGATGTGTGAGAACAACAGTTGAACAGTTGTCATTATTTCACTAACTTGTAATTGCACTGTAGACTCTAATTAGAAAGTTACCCATCTCCTTTTTTCCTCTTCAATGTAAATTCAAATTTAAAATTTGAATTTTAATTTCTTCCCCACTTTGGAATAGACAGCATTTTTCTGTATACTGCTGTATTTCTCTTGGTCCCCATAACATTCAAACTACTATAGATATAAAGTATTCAAATTAAATGATAATAAAAATATTGCATATTATTGGTGTTGATATGAAAACTAGTCCATGTTCTTGATCAAACTCTGTGGTGTTATTGATGTCACACAATTTAGACTTCCTTTGTAGTTAAAATTCATGTAAAGCTCACCTTAGGGGTTAGTGTTTGATTTGCAAGTCACCAGGCCTTGCAAATCACAATTTTGCTATTATTTACATTTACCAGAAACCTACCATTAGAACACCAAAAGACCACCAGTCTGCACTCTGTGTATGGCCTCGTCTGTTAACAACTTCTGGTGCCATATATTCCACTGTTCCACAGAAAGAGTAGGCTTTTTTTTCATGATCAATTGACTCCTTACTTAAGCCAAAATCTGAAAGGCAGTAAAATAATTCCAAATGTAATTTTAAAAAAAAAAGTTCATGGTTGATACTTTTACCATAATATGAAGTGTTATGCTTTTATCATTCGTATATACAACTGAACACTAATATGGGAATTACAGAATTCTCCTTCCCTCCCCACATTATCATAGGTCCATAACATCAGATATACTTGTAAAGCAAGTATCTTATTGAAATATTTACAGATTTCATTCATTTCAAACTAATTACACTACTTGCTTCCACAGCTAAAGTACTGATCAGTTAAAATTACTTATTTTATCATATTGGTTTACCAAAAGGAAAATGCAAGGATTTTACTATGAACAGAAATGATCCTAGTATTGCAATTCCTTTATTCACCTGTCAATTTGATATGTCCTTCCTCATCAAGCAGGATGCTAAAAAACAATAAAAAGAATATAAAACCTAATTAAAATATATTTTAAGTATTGTTTCAGACAACATACTGACAACATTTAGGAATAAACAGTAGAGGATACACAAAGACAGTGAGAATTAAACATGCATGAAAATGAATTATTAGAAGATACATTCAAACTACACATTTTCTTTTCCTTCTACTCCTTCTTTTTAAAGATGAATAAGTTTACTGGAGTTTTGTTCAACCATTTGATTAAATTCAGTATGTAGCAACAGTTTTGGCCATCTGCAACACATGCAGCACTATTGTAATTGTTAAAAACAGAGGCATAGTTCTACTTCTCATATCAGGTATGCTTTCTTATGTATACATAACAGGTATTAATTTGTAATTATCATTTCAAAAGTTGTTGACCACTTCAAGTAACACTGAGTAATAAATATTTTCATGCTGTACCAAGGACAGGACTCCCAGGCCCTGTACTTGGAGCAGACCTTAGGCTTCCACCTTTTCACTTCAATCACAAGAAAGGCCACACTTCTCCGACATGCCAACTGTGCTTGACCACCACTGAATATATCATTGCATTGCAAAGCATGCAAAGTATTCAAGAACTGGATTTTTTAACACCCCTTACACAGTGGATTTAGTTCCTCCATATGCATTTCATCCTGGGAGTGAGACATGACCCAGACCCCATTCCCTGACTCTTCCACTTTGCAGTTTCCACGGCAGGAACCATTAAAGGCTGTCCTCCAGTGCCATATGCAAACACTGCCTTCCTGCCCACCAGCAGATCAACACTTCCACCCAACTTGGTGGTGTCTGTGGGCTTGCTCAGGGTGCATTCAATCCCCTCATCCAGATCTCCAATGAAGATGCTAAACAGCACTGGTCCCAACAGAGCCCTGGAGATCACCACTGGTGACCAGCATCTGGCTAGATGTAATTCCATTCACCACCACTCCCTGGGCCTGGTCATCCAATCAGTTTTTTACCCAGTGAAGAGTACACCCATCCACACCATAGGAAGCCAGTTTCTCCAGGAGAATGGTGTGGGAAACTCTGTCAAAGGCATAGAATCACAGAAGATAAAGGGCTAATGTGTATGTCTCAAACACTGAAAGTCATTTGGCTCTGGGGCCAACCACAGGTTGTTGGTAATAACAGATAAGAATTGCTAGTAATAAGCAAGGATTGCTGGTAATAACACACTGTGAGGAAGAACAAGATGTGCCCAGAGAAGAGGCCATGCAGAGATAGGGCAGCACTTTTCCGGACAAACATCCTTGTTCTAATTCCTGAAGATAAGCACAAGTCAGTACAGCACAAGTGCAGGAATGAGGTTGAGAAGCAGGCATGGACTGTAGGGGAAGAAAAGACCACCCAATATTCCCAAAGACCTCCAACCCATTTCCAAAACAGTATGAAAGAACAGACTGTGCCTAACAATTAATTTGTACAGAAAAAAAGAAACTTACCTTCATGGCAGAAGAAACCTATCTATAAAAACATACCTCCACCAAGGCCAGCCAACGCCCCCAGACCCTGGATATCCCATCAGTTGGACTGGCACTGTAGCCAAGACTGGTGATCTCTTTTTCTCCCTCTCTCTCTCTCTCTTTAATTCATCTTTTCTTTTCTCTCTTCCTTTTCTTCTTATCCCTCTATCTAAACCCCACTGCATGTGCTTTTATAGTAGGTCAGGGACTGAAATACCAATTTCCATGTCGGGTATATAATTTACTAATAAAACCTTTTGATTTTTTTCAGACCCTCTGACTTTTGTTGTTCCTCTCCACTATGAGAATTTTACAAATCTTGGGTGGTCCTTTCCCCTTAAGGGCTGGATTTCACAAAAAGGCTTTACTAAAGTCTAGGTAGACAACACCCAGAGCCTTTCCCTCATCCACTAAGCAGGTCACCTCATCCTAAAAGAGGATCAGCTTGGTCAAGCAGGACTTGCCTTGCATAAACCCAGGCTAGCCTGGTCTGAACCCCTGGTTGTCCTGTACATTTTACACGATGGCACTCAAGATGATGACTCCATGACCTTCCCTGACAACAAGGGCTGGCTGACATGCCTGTAGTTTCCTGGTTTCTCCTTCCAACCCTTCTTATAGTTGGGTGTCACATTTGCCAGCTTTCAGTGACCTGGGACCTCCACGGTTGACCTGGACTTCTGATAAATGATTGAAAGTGGCTTGATGAGTTCTTCTACCAGCTCCCTCAGAACTCTTGGCTGAGTCCTATCCAGTCCCATGGACTTTTGGGGTTCTAAGTTGCATAGCAGTCTGCTGGGCATTTCCTCCTAGATTATGGTGGTTTCATCCTGCTCCCAATCTGTCTTCCAGCTCAGGGGACTGGGCACCTTGACAACAACTGGTCTTGTTATTAAAGACTGAGGTAAGAAAGGCATGAAGGACCTCAGCCTTTTCTTCATCCTTGTCACTATGTTTCCCCTCACATCCAACAAGGGATGGAGATTCTACTTGGTCCTCCTTTTCCTGCTGATTTGTACAAATATTTTTTTGTTGTCTTCTGCTTCTGGGATTTCTAACATATCAATATTCCTTTCATCGTTCCTGCTGAAAGGACCTCAACCCCTTAACTCCACTGCTATGGCAGACCAAAGGACTTTGGTAGAACGCTGTCCCTCAAAGAGTGGCGTGTCGCCTGCAGGCTGATCTCTCTGGCTTTGTCCCCATTCCCCTTCAAACAGAGTTGAAGTTTCTCTCAATAAGCCCTGTAAATCCTAAGGTAAGATCCTTTTTCCTCTTTGAGACAGATGAAATCCAACCTTTTAAAAGAAAATAGCTCATAAAACTCCCCCATCTCCCTCTGTTCAATTTATATAGTGAATGACCAAAGTTTAACAGTTGGGAAAAAGAGCATAGGAAGAATGCTATAGAAATGACATTAATACACTTTCTCACAGAGGAGCCTTACTTTTCTGGTTTTAGGTCCCGGTATATTATTCCAAGACTATGTAGATGGTCTAAAGCAAGTGCTAACTCTGCCAGATAAAATTTAACATCATCTTCTGTGAACATCACCTGAAAAAATAACACAAAGTATTTCACATGTGAAATCTGTAAAGGTTACACCAGTACAAACTAAACAACAACAGTGGTTTTTCAGAAGGGTCTCTTACAATACTTGAATTCATCACTACACAAAACACTAGAAAATTCAAATTTCTCGTTACACAAAAACTAGGGTTTTATAACCCACACTATTTCATACTTGAAATACTTGGACACACTAGAAAAAGAACTTTTAAAGGCAATATATTCTTCTTTCTGCAAACTGGGAGATTATCTGTTTCTGATTGTTCAAGAAAACAGACACATTGTAGTGAAACTGAAATACTTTGAAAGCACTTAAAGAATGTGACTACCTCTTGGCTGGATGGGACCATTTCATTTACAGACAACAAGTGGACCAAAGAAGTCCAAATGCCTGAATTTCATCCACAAAGTAAGGGAGAAGAAAAGTATATATATATTGGTTTTGGAAGGATTGCCCCTAGGTACTTTGAGAAAGAAGTTACAGCAATGGTAAAAGCCCCAAGGTGCAGCCTGAGATGTAACTGCAGAAAGGCAGATCAAGGAGTAAACTAACAGGAGTTACCAAGGAGTAAAGTGAACGGCCTGTGTAAGAGCACAGGGAGGATTCCTGGTAGCAATCCCACTTTTTGGATTAGGAAGATAAACTACTCTCTGTTTATGTTCATTGAAATGAACATATTGTCCCAATATATCAACTGTTGTGATTCCTGACAGAATACATTGCAATTAAACTCTTCTGAGACTGTAGAAAAAGATAAAAATAAAAACAGATCCTGCATGATTTGATTCTATTTCAGTTGCTCCTCAGTTATTTTACTTGCTTTGTTTTTAGACTCTAAGACTAACATTTTAAGATAAAGCATGTAGACCCAGAAAAAAGAATGGCAATAGGGAGCAAAGCTGAACATTCTTTTAAACAAAAGTTAAGAATGGAGAATATGTTTTCCCCTTAGTAGTTTTATGAGAGAAAGTGATACTAAAGCTTGTACAACAGCTTGTTGCTGATGTTACTTCTACAAAATATATATTTAGCGCAGATATATTCAAGAAAGGAAATCTCTATAGGAAACATTTAAAGATCCCATGAGGAAGACAATACACCCACACTACGTTATTTAAAACTGTTGCATGGGACTCATCTTCACTAACCTTAAACACCTGCAGTGTAGACATCTAGCTTTGAATTAACCACCTTTCCCTTTGTAGTCAATAGGAAAAAAGCAACAACTTTCAGTTAATCTGATCTATTTCAAAATCACATGGAGTGGTATGAGGATGACATTAATAGCATCCAGCATGCCCACTTCACTCACCAGTTATGAACTCTGCTTAGATTCAGGTACCTATAATGAATATTTCTCATCTAACCACATTATATTTTATAAAATGTGAGTGGCTCAGGATGTAAAAGTCATCAGCAGGAAGCCAAATATACACTATTTTTTGGAAATCAAGAATGAACTACAAATTTTAAGAGTATCTCAATTTTAGAGCACTACTAACCTATTAGCGATCTGTGGCAAAACAAACGACAAAGGGCAACTTGAAACAATTGGCATCATCAAAACAAATGCAATAATTTATGTGGTCAGCACAGAAGTAAGGGTACATCTATATACAAAGTAAATTCCATTCTACTCTCCTCTCAATAACAAAATAGCTTTGCAGTGGTAACCCAGCTGCCCCAGATACTGTTGTGGCAAAGGAAAATGGAAACAGCTACAACTGCAAGTCCAGGCTGCCAGATACATGTTGGATATAATCTCTATTCTAACAGGTATTTGTTGTGAGTTTTTGAACACGAGTAATAGATAACAAAAAGTTTAAAGAATATGGTGATATATTAGATGTTAACATTTATTTTAAGAATTATAATCAAATTCAATTGAGGTAATTAAACTCTTCGAAGTTGTTATTTCCAATATCTACATAGACATATTACCATCGTGACAGAGGCAAAACATTCACTTTTTGAAAATTACTAAAATAAGTGGAACACAATTCTCACTTTTTAAATATTCATACATAATGCAATTTTGCATTCATGGGTAAAAAAAGAGAACATCTTATCTGCCCCTGAATTCTGGATATTAAAGCCAGACATAAATTTACTTTATGTAAATCCAGGTTCTGAGTCTTACATTTAAACATGGTAGCAACAGGAGATTAAGAGGTATGAAAAGCACACAGAAAGACTGTTTGCCTAAGACTTTTTTCAGAAATCATGTGAATTGCCATCAGCCCTTCCATGAAGTGACTGTGCAAAAAACCCCAATCAAACAAAAAATGTACCTGGTTAAAAACAGATTAAAATTTTATTCAATGAAAACTGAATTTAAAATGTAAACCCTCCTAATACAGACAATTTATAGTCAAAGTCAAATTCTATCAACAGATAACTTTTCATATTTAAAAAGTGTACCTCTTTGGATAAACGTGTAAACAAGTCTCCTCCCCTGAGAAAATCCAAAATAAGATACAGCTTCCCTTCTGTTTGAAAAGCTGAAAAGATCAATTAAAAAAAATTAAATATCACCTAACTTTATCCATGATCAGGAAAATAACATACCAAATAATCACCCTTTTTTTAATTATTAAAATTAATTTCTCTTTCTCCTTGGTGAGAAAATGTACTGAAATGAATTAGGTAAGTGATCCTCTACCATGGACCAAGTAATTCCCATGCTATATGAAAGTAAAGCAAATCCAATAAACCAATAAAATTCATTAAAAAAATAAACTTTGCTTAGATTATCCACCATTTTATTTCAGATTTTAAAATAAGAAGCTAGATTTAAAAGGGCAAACTACTAACTAAAGAACCTTTCAAAATCTCTAGAAACTCAGCTTAACAGGGACATTTAGTCTAGTCTGCAAAAGAATGGCAAATAAAATACTGAAAGGTACATCATTTAAGCCACTTTAGAAAGTGGGAGAGACATGAGGTTTAAATATTGGAAAAAATAAACCCTAAAAGAAAAATATGAACTGAAAAAAACCCAAAGCAAAACAACCAGAAACTCCCCTTTTTTCACATGTTAAAAGTACTGATATCCTCCCCTCTTAGACATAAGTATCGTGATACAGCTGCTCATACTATTAAAATTAAAAGGCTAATTTTCACCAGTTTCGATCCAAGTGGAATTAATCCCATTGCACACATTTTCTATAGAATAAACAAAGCAACTGTAAGAAATAACTTTAAAAATGTATGTCATACAAAAGATTAGAAGTTTTGGAAAACAATGACTAATTATTAATAGATAACTGCTTTTAATAACACCAAGGGCTACAGAGTCTTAGTCCCATGAAGATCTAACACTGCATGAAGTCAGTCATGTGCTTCTTTTGCATTAGAATTATTATAGAGCAAGTCTTTGCACAATTGAGACTTAACACCCTAAAGTTCTATGATTTTCTGAATCACAAAGCAAATATTAAAAGCTATCTTGACAAACACACATTTTCATGCTATAAAAATGAATTTTTCTGCAACTCACCATAATGTAACTTGACAATAAAAGGATGGTTAACTTCTACTAAGATATCACGTTCCATTTTTGTCCGAACCCGATCTCGAACTACAACAGAACGTGAGCAAGCAAGATAAAAAAAAAATTACAATATGACTCAGTATTTCTCCTGTTTCCTGATGTACTTCCTATTGTGTAATATTATAATTGTCTGCAGGTCATTATACTGTACACAGCTGAGAACTGAGAGAATTTATTCCACTTTTTTTTTGATAAATATCTTCATGCATTTTGATTTGCTTCAGTTTTTGCTATTGACAAAACCTAACATTAGGCAAATAAATTTAACAAAAGGACATGAGGAAACACAGCCACCCTTCAGTCTGCTCTATACTTAGTAAACCTTTCAAACATTACAGCAAAACTGCCACAGTCATGTATAGAAAACATTCTGCTAGTGAAAAGCATAGAGAATTGAAGTTGTAGCAAAACACAGCATAATCATGCTATCATAAAGATGCTTATATTGGTTTAACTCATTAAATAACTCTCACTAATAAAATATTAAGTCCTTTACAATTTGGAAGGGAATGTTTTTTCATTTCCTTTATTAAGAACTTAAAGTAAAAATGCCATTGATTCAGTGTAGTGTATACTTCAGATTCTATTTTTGATTTTAAGGACATTTACTGAGAGTAAATGTGCATGGAGAAATATATCAGACATTATAAGCAGTTGCTGCTCAAGCTGCCTGTGCTGTCCATCCATGGTGGCTCTGAACAGGACATCTAAGTGCTCTTGTGCCTCCAGAGATTAAACCCAAATGAGCATCACATGCCAGCAATGCAGGAACACAGGCAGGGCAGTCAGCTGAGCACAGCACCTGCTTCAGCTGTTCTCCACAACTCTCCTGCCAGCTCCAGTCAGGGCTTGGCTCCCATCTGAAGCTCTGAATCAGCCAGGACACAGACAAAATTCAGTACTTTACACAGGAGACACCTATCAAAGTTGGCTTTCAGTGGTTTAAGATGGTGCATTTTTCTCTTTCCCTCTATTCTACCACTTTGTTACTGCTCCTTTCACAAATGCATCTTCCTGAAAGAAGAACCCCAGAGCAATGAAGTCCCCTCCAAAGTTTAAGTTGACAGCATTCCTTGTACAGTGAACAAGTCAGAGTTCTCTGACATTAAAACATAACAAGGCAGAAAAAAAAAGAAGCAGCAGCAAAATGGCGTTAAGGCGTTTATCTATCTTTTCCTACGAACAGGCACTTACAGTAATACAGGTACTTATGAAAAAATTATAGAGATACATTTTCATGAATGAATACAACTATGAAGTTTCCATCTGCCTGCTGAATACATTCCTAAAAATGGAAGCTTATGAAATAAGTGCTCAAATACAGAGCAAACATCACATTCGAATGTTGACCTTTGCATCTAAAGCCATTAAAATGTCACAAGATAGTTGTGCAGTTTAACTGTTTCAGCAGCTCATATGAATTACAAGATGGAAATTCAGAATATTCTTTTTTTTTTTTTTAGGCAGGTTCAGGTGAGAAAAAAATTAAAAAGACTCAAGTGCCTGCAGCTATGCAGCAGTTACATGGACAGTATGGACTTGACAAAACTCCAAGCAAAAAAAGTGTAAAGAACTGAGCTCATTTCAGACATCAGCGTAAGCCATTATTTGACTTGACATCTGATTTTTGTTTGACTGTAACTTCCACATGCATTCTACTGCAAGCACTGATTTTTCTTAACACATTTGATTCTAGATGCTCTAGCAATGTTTTGGCTCTGTTGCTCTCTCCAGATCATAAAGGGGCACTGAAAGATAAAACCTCCTATCAGAGTGTATTAAAAAACTAGTCTCCACAGTAAACAAAATTATATGTATATATTCTTAGATTTGCACTAAACATTAAAAAGCTGGGCTGTGTAGTTACATCAATGTGTTCTGGCTAATACAGCTGCATTTCTATGAAAATATTCTCTCTAATTTTAATTTGTGGATCAAATACACTGTTTTCAAGTGTGGTCTTTTTATCTTTAATTATAGAGCACAAAAATAGCTTTATGAAATAGATTTGAAAGAGCTAAAGAAACACAGATAAATCAAGTAATATGCTGTATTATTTAAAAATACAGTATTATATATATAAAATAAGTCACAATTATGGAAAATAGAATTAATTCCAGTTAATTTCATATTAAAGTTTCAACAGTAATCTTAATTTACTTGCAACTCTGCTCTTCCTGAAACATGAATCACAAGCAAGCAGTGCATGAAAAGCATCTGATAATCCAGATACAAAGTGTTGAGAACTGTGGCATCCTCCTGATGGTGTCACCTTTCTGCTCAAGCCTTTTGCATCTTTGAATTCTTAGTGCTTCAGAAAGTCTCCTTTCCCAATTAAAAGTCATGCTCTCAATTTCAGTATTTATCAGTCTCTCCCATCTGTAGGCAAAACTAGAACCACAGCTTGGACGGTAATTTTTACATGAGGTTAAACTGCAATCAAAAGGTGATGAAGAGAAGCCCTCAAACATCTTAAAAAAGCAATTGCTGAGTGACCTTTGACCAGTCCTGAGCTATTAACAGCCTGGGGAATGAAAGGCTGTTGAGGATATTAACATACCTTAACTGAGTGGAAATCAAATTCAGAAAAATAGGAAGTAAATAATGAGAATGACTCGTGCCACAAAACACAAAGGAATCAAAATATAGGAAACTGTTCATACACACCCTCTGTAATAGTTTTAAGTGTAAGAACTGTGACATTCAGCACTAGATCTTCCGTGAAAAAAAATTCAACATTTTAGCAGAAGTTCATAAACCAATGTTTTTGTTCCCTCCATCATTCTATAAATATTTTATGATAAAATGATACGTTAAAACTGAAATTCAATATAAGAATCAATAACATAGGTAAAGCACTACAAGCTGTAGGAGCCATCCCAAAATTATCATTTCAGTTTCAGTAGGGTCATGAATTAGAAGAACTTCATACAGAAAACTATTAAACAATGGCATAAAAGAACAAGCATACAATCTGGTTAAGGTATTAGTGTGAAGGATGGCATTCATTTTGATCTATGGTAAAAAATACCTTATTTCTTTTTTCTCACAGAATTCTCTGAGACAGAATTGAGATTGTTCAGGCTCGGACTTATTTTGCTACTGATAGCATTCAAGATCAAAACCACCCAAGAAGCAGATCAATTCACAATTCCTTTTTGCTCAAGTAACTTAGATTATTAACTTAGGAT
The DNA here is from genome assembly GCA_013399835.1 of Leptocoma aspasia. Taxonomy (NCBI): domain Eukaryota; kingdom Metazoa; phylum Chordata; class Aves; order Passeriformes; family Nectariniidae; genus Leptocoma; species Leptocoma aspasia. The sequence goes on along the minus strand of VXAX01002162.1, from coordinate 1,965,186 downwards.
TTTATAAAATAATTCTACATCAAGATCACATGCCAAGAGTTTGGGCAAGTGTACTGTTTACGTCTGTTTAAAAAAAAAAAAAGACTAAGTCATGTGCTTAAGAACTTCCAGAATAAACAGCTGATATAACGGCACTTTTAAATATCATGACCTAATTACAAACTGAGCAAAAGGCATTAACTGTATCCTTGGTGACACACAGCAAAGGAAAAACGGAAGGATATTAAGTTTCAAATAACAGCTCAGGAGCAAGTCAGGTGGCAGATGTAACACAACCACTCTATTAACCTACCATAAGGAAAGTGGCATGGGAAGGAACCTGCTGTCCTCTCTAACTACCAACAATATGGTATTGTTAATCCTTAATCCTTCCAGGTTTACAAGACAAAGCAGTGTATTCTGCTATTTCCTGTTTCAGAGAAGAAAGCTATAAGACACAATCTGTAGAGCAGCAGCTGTGTAAAGGTTTTAGTATAATGCCCCTGATTTATCTTTTTTATTTCTCTTTGTTCTAAACAACACTTACCTTTCAAGGTGGCCTTTTTCAATACCTTCATTGCATAAAGCTGTCTAGCATCCGATCCTGAGATTTTTTTGACAAGGAAGACCTGCATTAAAAATTAGAAAGAATTCTTAAAAGAAAATAAAAGCAAGTCAGATTAACGTATTTTGCTATGAAATTCAAGTACTCACTATGATTTCAATGAAACTCTATTTGACAGTTTTAGATTCTACAAAACCAAACCTCCTTTGATTTTTTCCTTCTATTCCTTTATTTCATAATCTAAAAGGTTAATTCAAGTTCATACACAGGATACTCCGGCAAATTAATTTCAGTCTAATTTAAATAATTTCAGTGAGAAAAAAAACTGGATTCTCTCAGAAGTTCATCCATATTTGAAACACAGAAATCAGCTTTTTAAAATTTCTCTAGTTTTATCTTATTGAAATTCACAGCATGGCACAGCAAATGTGCTAATAAAATAATTTTCAGATATGACCACAAATATGTGAACAAAATTTGATCCAGAAATCTATATAAATCAATGTATAACTGAATAAATTTTAAAAATAGCTCAGTGTTGCATGTACCAGTAAAGAACAACCAGCCTCAATTAAAGGGTGTTTCATTTTCTTCTTCAGTATCATGGGATTTCTTGACTGGCATTGTTTTTAATACCCTTAACACAAAATTAATTCCAGTAGACAAATTTTAGATTTAAAAATGGAAAAAATATTAAAAAAACCCCAACTGTCACAGGTTTCCTGGCTATGGACATGTATAGAAATATGTTGTGGTACATGAGGAAGTTAAACATGTTACATGAAATCAGTTTGAAGTCTGGTTTTCTGTCCAATCTTTACTTATGTTAACATCTCTTGCATTACCCAGAGGCTACCAGATCATCATCAGGAGACCTTGAAAAGCATGCAGATTTACTTTTTTTTTAAACTAAATGGGAAACAGTGACATCTTCACAAATTATTAGAATAAAATGCTTGATGGATTTTAAAAAAACATTAATGATTTTTGCATAAAGGCTAAGACAACTGAGGACAAGACTGGCATTTTTGCAGAAATTTGAGTCAGCTAGACAGCTTGTTATTTTTGCTTTTGTAAAACTAACATTCCCCCTTCTCCCTCTCATTAAACTACTGAGTGTAGTATTATCAATAAAAGTGATTGCTGAAATGATCATTTACTAGCTTACTTTTCCTTGCCCTTGAATGTTTTACTTCTTGTGATCTGAAGATTTCTAAATAACAACTTGGTTATGATTCTGGATTAAATCAAACCTTTGGAATCAGGTTTCCCCATTGAATTCTTACCAGTATGAGTACAAAATTTTATAGTTTCTAAGCACCTAGATTTCTAAACTTAACATGAACAATAACGTGACTAACAGTAACTTACTACCACCAAAAGAGAATTGGACCTATTTTTCTAATTTCCTCCCATATCTAAGGTGGATTTTTTACATGCTAGAGCTTAACATCACATTCAGAACTGCAATTAAGGCTGAAAATGATGTAAAGGCTCTGCTGTCTTGTCTTACATATTCCATGCAGTCTTGATGATCTGTCTTGCCACGTGAACTTAACATTTTGCTTTCAAGTTGGATTTGGACAACTACAAGTATAAAAGATTCATGCCTAGTGAGATCTCAGTACTCATGAAATGCTAGAAACATTGAATCTTTAGCAGATGTTCAGATAAATATCAAGGTACATTGCACCTTAACCAAATTACAACAGATAATGAACATGACTGGGGTGCATCACATTTACTCCAGTAGCCATTATCGCCTAAAATTTGTTCATTACAATTGCAACATGCTCCAAAAGCCATCTTCTGTACTGGTGATGTCCTACCATTAGCAAGCAACAAGGAATACTTATCAAAAGTACTTTTCAACCCTCACCTTCTCAAATAGAGAAGAGTAGTTAGAGAAGAATGACATTCCATTGTAACAGTAAATACCCAATTATTTCATATCAGGCCATTTTTTCTATTGAACTTTGAAATCCACATATCATGCTAACATGAAAAAAATGACTGCTTTAAAAAGATCTGCCACAATTACAATGCCTAGTTAGCATTAATTTAGAAAGCTGTTTTCACTTGCAACACTGCCTTAATGCAAAACTGTGACTGTTCTAAATATTTCACAACCAACATTCAATGCTATATTCCTGAATAATTGGCTCCACAAGAGTTCAGTTACCAACCTTTCCAAAGGATCCTTGTCCTAGTACTTTCAGAAGTTCAAACTGTGAAGGGTCTGCTTTCTCGTGTCCTTCCTTTACATGGTGAGTTATTGCAATTTCTTTGATACTTCCTTCTTCCTGGCAGAGGAAAACACAGGAATAAATTTACATTAATGGTTTACAAATATTTACAAATTCACAATATGTTGAAAAATACCAGTGCCACTGAACCCAACAAACCAGACAATGCCAAATATAGGCAAAAAATCACTTAGCAATGCTATTTGCATAACTAAGACAGACAGCACTAGTTCAGTAACAATGTAGCTTAAGCTTTTAGAGATGCACTGGGATTCAGACAATAATAGAGTTGACAGAAGTCAGCAATTCCCAAGCTTTTTCTCTTAGATCCATATTCTTGGGTTCGTATTTCTATTCCAGATTCACAACCAATTAATGGAAACCAATCTTCTTAAGAATTTAGTAATCCTAAAGCACACCTAGAGTGTATCAAATGGACCAGCTGTCTTTGGAAAGCCGTCCTTTTTAGCACTTGAATGAGGACCACTATGCTGCAGCAATGCCAATGCTCACCTTTTAACACAGTGTGAGACTCAAGACATTTCCACACAAAGCAACACTCCCCCATCCACACTTCAGCAGCAGGCTCCACCTGCCACTGACAAAATTCTGTTGAATAAAGTATTTTGCCTTTCTTCTCAAGTAGAGTCTATCCTATAAAAGCTGTCCAGTCTTCATCCTTTCCCCTTCTGTGAGAAACTGGTCACCAGAAAGCTCTAAGCAGCAGTGAATCTTATCTTCTTGTGCTCTGCACTTAATTCAGTGTTTTCTGCACTGAATTTGAAAAACCCCTGAAAAGTGACACTCCTTGCCACACAAGGAAAGAATTTCAGAACTTACCATCATCAAGTAAGCAGAAAACCTGCATTCTTGTTAATGTCATCTGAAGATCTATCTAGGCATTACATGCAATCCAAGCTAATGTAAGTTACCACAAAACTGACTGTTAGTTAACATATGGAAAGCAATACACTATCTACAGTTTTAACTTCTTGTTCATTCTCTTTCTATTTCTTCTATGGATAAGTAATAAAATAAATCTGAGAATACTTTTCATCTATTTAATGAGGAACTCTTTGACCCATTTCATAGAATTGCGGACTGGTTGACATTGAAGAGGACCTCTGGAGATCATCCTGTCTAACCCTACAGCCTCTGCTCAAGCAGGGCCAACCAGAGCCAGCTGCCCAGGACCTGAATACCTCCATGGATGGTGACAACCTCCCTGTGAAGCCTGTGCCAGGGCTCAGCCAGCCTGACAGTGAAAAGGCATTTCCTGATGTTCAGACAGAAACTCCTGTATTTCTCTTTATGCCCATTGCCTCTGGTCCTGCCACTGGGCAGCACTGAAAAAGGCTCTTTGCACCCTCCCTTCAGGCTGATCAAACATCATTTCACCATTGTGAATCCATGCTGAATAACCCCAGCTACCTTTTTGTCCACCGTGTGTACAGGAGTGCTTAGTTTCTCCCTGACCTTCCTGGGCATTAAGGGCTGGCTGACCAACCTGTAGTTCCCTGGATCCTCCTTCTTGACCTTTTCAAAGAGAGGAGTGGACATTTGCTTTCCTTCAGTCCTCAGTCACCTCTCCCCGTCATCATGTTAATTAAATAATCAAGTTAAAATTATCAAGAGTGGCCTCACAATGAGAGCAGCCAGGTCCCTCAGCACTCATGTGCATCCCATCAGGGTCCACAGACTCAGATTCACCCTGTTTGCTTAAGTATTTTCTAACCTATCCCGTGGCAGGACCTGAGGGAATGGCCTGAAGTTGTGTCAGAGAAGGTTTAGGCTGAATATTAGGAAAAGGTTCTTCACTCAGAGGGTGGCTGGGCACTGGAACAGCTCCCCAGGGAAGTGGTCACAGCACCAAGTCTGACAAAGTTTAAGAGGCATTTGGACAATGCTCTTGGGCACATGGTGTGACTCTTGGTGATGGTGCTGTGCAGGACCAGGAGCTGGACCTCAATGATCTTGATGAGTCCCTTCCACCTCAGGATATTCTATGATTTCCCTCTAAGAATACATCTTCCTTGCTCCGGTCTTTCCCTTCATCTATATGCACCAAAATGTGCACTAATTAGTTAGAGTGATAGGTTAGTAGAGGCAGAGTTCTAAAACTGTGTTTCTGAAGTGCTAATTGATAAGCTTTTGAAGCATTCTGCAAAATTTATGTGCATGAATTAGTGCTGAAAGTACCCTTTTGCATCTGATCATTTCAGTACTGTACATAAATGCAAAGCAACTGTCCACCCAGGTCAGCATATTCTAACACATGCTTCTCCCAGACTGACAATTCCTCAAAAGATTCTTTTTTTCTAAAGATTAAGATTCTAAGATTACAAAGTTGGAAACAAGCTGCACGTAAGAAATCCTGAGCACGTGTGTGAGTCTGTACGTATTAAAAAACTTCAGCACATAATTTGGAAAAATGCACAGAACATGTTGGTAACTTGTAAAATCAGGGAGTGAAAACAGATACTTTAATGTGAAGAATATAGTTTTAAGAATAGTTTTAGAAGACCCAAGACAAATCCAAGATGTCCTCTAAGTTTAGGTGCCTGTTTCCATTTTAAGATAGCCAAAATTTTGCATGTGTGTGCACACAGGCATGCTGAGTACTCCACCTAATAACCTGAACTTCTCTCCCTTTTCAGGAGAAAATGCTACCATCATTGATTCCTAGCTGAATCTTTACAGAGTCTAAAAGAAATATTGTTGCCTTTTACTTTTCAAAAGAATAAATTGCTAGTGGACATTTTTAGTTTTATCTTTTAAATTATTATGTGATCAGTTGGATTACATACTACTTAAACCACGCACTGAATCTTAGAGAATCCCAAGGGAGGAACAGAATAGCTCAGCAAAACAGACTGCCAAGTACACATAATTTCAGATACTTTGATCCATTTCTGCTTAACTGTTTCATCTATTTGCTCCCTGGCAATCTTGGCAAAGTCAAAAACATGAGAAACAGAATGTTCTCAAATTTTTTTTATCTAGTCTTCAGGGACGCAAAGCAATCAGGTGGACATAAGAAGGACGTGGAACTGTTGGAGCAAGTCCAGAGAAGGGCCAGGAATTTGGTAAGCCAACTGGAGCACCTCCCCTATGAAGACAGGTTGAGAAAGTTGGGGCTGTTCAGCCTAGAAGAGAGAAGTTTGCATGGAGACCCCATAGCAACTTTGCAGTATCTGAAGGGGGCCTACAGAGAAGCCAGAGAGGGATCCTTCATCAAGAACTGTAGCGATAGGACAGGGAGTAAAGGGTACAAACTGAAAGAAGGGAAAATTAGGTTATGTATTAGGATGAAATTCTTTACTGTGAGGATGGTGAGATACTGGAATAGGTTGCCCAGGGAGGCTGCAGATGCCCCAACCCTGGCAGTGTTGAAAGCCAGGCTGGATAAGGCCTTGAGCAACCTCATCTAATGGGAGGTATCCTTGCCCAGGGCTAGGGAGTTAGAATTAGCTGACATTTATGGTGCCTTCCAACCCAAACCCTTCTCTCATTCTATATTGTTTTAAAAGCACTACAAAACTCAACAAGAAGAAGAAAAGAAGAAAATATATTAACTTACTCTCTATACACAAACAAAAATTATTATTTTTGAATGCAATGCAATTATTATGCAACCAACTTTCCAGTGGTTATTTTGAGCACCCTCTAAAAAACAAAACAAACCCCAAACCACCACTTCACATTCCTGATACCAAGAGAATATTCCCAGACTTTGCACTTTCTCAGGGCTCAGTTACTCTTCAGTCCATAAAAGGCAGACCTAATAGAACTCTGTTTTAAATGAAAAGGAACTCTAATGATATCCAACTTCAATTTGTTGGTAACTCTCCTCTGGGGGGCAAGATTTATGATGAGCGGTTGCCCACAAATTTGCAGTTTCCTTTTCTGACATAACTGCTGAATGTTTGTTGTTTTAACCTAAACAGTATTCTGCAAATGCAGTTAAAAATACAATAGCTAAGCCTTTTCTAGAAACACAAATTATATGCAGAGGTAATCAAGCCTCACTATGTACCTGAATTAAAATACAGGCCTTATACACTGTAGAAAGAGATATCTACTCTTAACTAACTCCACCAATTACATCAGATGATAGGAGTCATCTTGCAGTAAACTGGAAGAGAAGCCAGCTGTTCCATCTGGTACTGAATTGTTTGATCATTCCTTGGTACTTGGCAAAAATATTTGTCCCATGTGATGCATGGAAAAAAAGTGAGATGCTGGAATACTTGGGTCCTCCACTCCTTTCTTGCACTCCCTGATAACTTTCACACAGCTTCAGACAGTCAACTCACCAGTTGCAATGGTGGGGTCTTCCTTCCAGTTACAACTATACCCTACAGCCTACATTTTATTTCTGTTATTTATAACCTTGGAAAGCTCCCTTTTCTCAGGCGTTATACTGCAGCAGGGTCTAAATAAAAGTCTCAAGACATGATTTCATCTTCTAGGCACACAGCTCTCTCAAGGCCTTCTTCACACTAGAAAGTTACACTGCCTCAGAAAGCCATTTAAAAAAACCCCCAAAACAACCACATGAGTCAACTTTTAAGCGGTTGCTACTGGCTTCCACTACAGTGAAACTAAATACAGAATACAAGGAAATAAACAGAAGGTAACATTGCTCTGAGTTTCCTTAACAATGTAGTAGTGTTAAATCAACACTGACCTAAAAAGGAAGCGAGTGACAAACAAGTTTGGGTATGAATTTAAAATACCATATTCCAGAATGATGTCCGGTACTGATACAGTCTGCAAGTCAGAACTATTCTGGGCAGTATCTCTGTATAAGTAAGCTTATAGAAATATACCTCACAATATAGGTCTGTGCACAAGAACACACACATACACATAGGAAAGAACACCAAATGGACTGTATGGTGTAGACAAATAAAATCTGAACGAAAACCTTTCTAGAAAACAAACAAACAAACAAAAAAAAACAACAAAAAAAAAAGGGATTCTGCAACACCAAGGGCAACTCATTTTTATCTCAAGTAATCAGCTGCAAATTGGAAGAGGAAAGAAACATGTTTGCCAGTAAAACAAGAAAAGGACAGACACCTTCTAGGAAAGCATTGAAAAACTATTTAATCATTATCAGGCTATAAAAATAATAGCCTAATCACATTGCTGGGGGAAAAAAAAAATCAATATTTTAGGTACTTAATGAACATTAAACACTCATTTTGCTCCTAGTAATTGAATTCATGTGCATTTCCTTTACCTTCACTTTTAAATTCAAGACTAAATTAACTCTGCTGCAACATAAAATATTTGTATTTGTTTCTGAGCTCTTATTACAGGAAGAACTAATAGACAATGTGTTAAAAGAAAACCAGACTTCAAACCCTAAAGGAAGTAGAAAACAGTCTTGCTTGGTACATATTTCTCAGTAGTAGTGAAAAAGCAAAGAAAAGAAAGAGAAAAACATGTGTTTATCTGTACATAGACTCTTTTGCAATTTACCCTTCAGAATTCTGAATTTTCAATAGAAGAGCTGAAAACTGCTGTGTGTAAAGAAGTGGCCCATGCAGAGCTGGATGGTATAAGCTCATCAGTGCAGAACAAGCTGTGTGTTATCTGCAGACCTTTTTCTGAGCAGTGCATTCCAGGGACAGCTGAAAAGCTGGTCTAGGACTACTAAACTGGGCTCTGAACTGGTATTTAGGAGAACTACCATTAAAATCCACAATACCATTGCGACACTCATTAGTGTTTAAGTAATAAACATTCAAAAAATGGAAGTATTCCTAGTCTACAAATTTTATGTAAAAAGGACAGAGAAACAATCAACTAAAGATTAAAATAATTTTTAAAAATATATAAATGTATGCTGCAATGTTGGCAAAATAATTCACAAGGAAATACTCTGAATCATCTAAATAGGCAGCACAGGATCAGATCTGTGCTCTTACTCGTAGCAGGAAGAGGAAAGCCATTCAGAATAATGAATATTAGCACATCCAAACCCCATAGGAGTCTCACTGCACCTAAAATTCTCAGCCTCAGCTTCCTGAAAAAAATGCATAAGCAAAGTGTGAACATGCATGATGACAAGTGCTTGGCAAAGAAATTTCAAAATACTGGGACATAAATAGGAAATTCAGCAAGAATTTACTCTTAAAGAGGTCTAAGAACTAGATGTGAATTAACTTAAACAGAACATCAAAGAATAAACTACTATGTTACGTATAGAATGTGTACTTAGGAAAGGTATTTCTGGAAGACAGATTCCTCCTTTTCTAGATACTCAAAATTATGGTAGATGGTTTCTGTGGAGTAGAAATATTTTAAACACTTAAATCTTAATGACAGCAGACTTTAGATAACAGTTATTAAAAGAAAAATTAGTTCACCAGCTTCATCATGAGTGACAAAGACTTGAGTATATACTTTTTAATATACTAAAAGTATAAATTAAGATTATGATATGCATAAATTACTCCAAAGGAAAAAAGCAGCAGCTACCTAAAAATGTAAAGTTTTAGCGTAAAAATAATAATGGACAGGTGTATTTATATTGTTTCTACACACAGATGACATTTAAGGGGTGTAAAGTCATGAAGTGACATAGAATTGGAAAGGTAAGGGAAAAAACGTACAGGGAAACATTTACAGCTTAAGACATTCAAACATTAAAGTCAATTGCATGTGACTCTAGAAGTAAACTGAACCCATCTTGAACAGAAAGACTGACTGCATAGTCTCTGCTGTCAGCTTCAGTGAAATTAAACTAAACAGAAAGTTGACCAAAAGCAAGATACCCCAAAACTAAGATTTCTAACAAAGATAGGCATGCACAACAAGATTGGAGGTCGGAAGGGTCCAGGAATATCTTATTTGATTATGCAAGTGTGGGATTTAAAAAAAAAAATTTAAAAATATTTCTGATTAACTATGCAAAGAATAACCAAATATGGGGCAGGTTTAATATTTTTATAATACCAAGAGCAAAGATAGGTATGTACAGTACATGCCACAAGTACCTATAGATTAAGGCTTTTTGAAAGAATGTTCTATTTATTTTTAACATGTTGAAACACTTTGAAAGGATTGGCATTACTTTTTGGATTATTCTGAGGCCCATTATTGTGGAAAATGGATGTTCTTATTTGATGACAAAAAAGGAGTAACAGCAGCTAAAGGCTAAACAAAATAAATTACTCCTTCACCATACCCAAGTTCCATCTGGAACAATGCAGAAACTGATTTCTGAGAAAGCTCTCTTTATAAAAGTCTGACTTAGAACATCCCTGAAGTCATTATTGCGTGAGACACGATGAATAACTATCCTGGGTCTTTTGCATCAGGAAGGGGATATTGAAGATAACACAACATCTGCATGCTGTTACAAGAAGGGACTCACAAGAACTGAGTGCAAAACAAGGCTGGCTGCACGTTCACTTTCCCACAAAATGAGCATTATCCAGATGAAGGTGAAAATCTCCTCAGTGGTGCAGTAAATTTCAGCTGGCAGATGACTAAATACTGACCAAAAAGCTTCCCCCCTGCACACTCATTGGCTATACACCATATAGCAAAAAATAAAGCACCAAACCTGTAACATCAGAATAAAAGGTTTCATGGTTGAAGAAAATAAAAGGCCACATACCAATCCCTTCTGCATCTAACAGAGATGGAAGTTACGAACTAAAGGACATAAGAAAAGAACAAGGACAAAACATTAACATCACACTTGTTTTACAACACAATTTCTGGACAGAAAGAAACCCCTGTTGTACCTTTGCTTTTAGAACTGAGAAAAAACTTGACTATCAGCAGGACTTTTAAATAAACTGCTATTTTCCAATAAGAAGCACACATGACTAGGACAGATGTGGCTATACATACTCGAGTTCATCAAAACCCAGTGGGAGAGAAATCTGACACATGCAACAAATCCTTGGATGGGTCCAGTAATCATAAAAGTTATTCCCGGACATCAAACACTGTTGACATGCTGACCAAAAACTGTAAAAATGAGGTTAAGACTTTGACTTAAGGTAAACATTAGATGAGAAGATTAACAAATTTTAATCTCAATAAATAAATAAAAGCCATCTTAAGCGACTGCTGGAAAAATTAATTTAAATATTGATCATCCTGGTTCCAGCATTACCCAGGTTCCACCTTCACCTGTTAATTCTGTACTAGTCTTAACAGAGTAAAGAAGGTACAAAACAGAACCATCTTTGACATACAGTTACTTACAGACGTAAGTCTGTATGTAGTTACGACTTAATTTGCTCCTTAAGAATTTTTTCAGATTTTTCACTTTAAAGTGACTTTCCAGCTCCTGTTCCTGTAAAGTCTTCCCTGAATTTTTTATTTTTACTACTTGATTGTTCATGTTATTATGGAAGCCCCTGAATCACTGATTTATGCTGCACACAAAGCAGTAGCTCCCACGCTTCCAGCCCCAATCCTCCTGCCTCGACCTGCAGTGACACAGCTGCTGAAGGACCAACCACGGGGCTGTGTTTAGTTGGTACTCAGAGTCCTTCCAAGAGTCACTGCCTGACAAAGCCAAGTCACTTCCCCAAACTGTGCAAGATTTTTTTCTTAATACACCATTTAGCACTTAACTGTGCCAGTATTGTGACTTTAATACTTCTTTCAAACAGACCCTATTGATACATTAAAAAATGTTGGTGGAATCCCATCAGAAACTTTTTAGGGAACTATTTAATGAGTATGCTCTCTTTAAAATCACATACTACAGTATTTTTTGCATCTATTTTATATGGGGATAATTTATACATGAGAAACAGCCAGAATCACCATTAGGAAAGATCACAGTTCTGGAACTTCAACTTCTATAGTCAGGAATCAGAAAAAGAGAAAAAAAAATTCCTTTTTGATAGCTTTAATAATAACAATTAAGTCAAAACTGTATTGCCAATATTGGTGAACACCTCCCTCAAACATCAGCCATTTTTCAAGATAAGACCTAAATCAGTGTATCAGTCCTAAAATCAGTGTACGCTGTTGACCATACAATTTTCAAAAAAAGCAAATCCAATGAATAAAGAGCAAACTGCAATCTTATTTTTCTCTTGAAAAATGTGCAGCAGCAAAGATACTGCTTTTATAATTTTTCATTTGTTAGTATTAATTATGTAGCAACACAGATTTTTCTGTTTTCCTTATGGAAGTAGCAGCTTTGTTTTCACCCCTCTCGATCTCTTTTCAGGAATGTTTTGCTTCCTTTAGACAAATGCACTTTCCTGAAGCACAAGTACATTCAGTATAAGCAATGATAAGGCTGAAAACAGAAAAATGGATTCCCCAGCAATTCACTTCACACTGCTCCAACAATGGTTATAGGTTGCCTTTTACTACTTTGTTAGCCTTCACTGTACTGCTAAGAGCTCTGCTGGACATGGCTGTGTATGGCAAAATATTTCTCTGTCACAGGCATCATAATATTGATGCCCATAATCAAATAAACTATTTCTGAAGTACTGACTATGATATTAAACCTTGGTGTTAAAGTTACACAAAGCAGTTATGCCCTGTAAGGACAGTAAGCTTATTGGATATCAAGTGATTTTAAAAGGATGACTCAGTGTTGGCACAGTTCCCCAGCTCATATACAGAATTTCCTTTTCCTCCCCTCCCTTGAGTCAGGAAGTCTCCTAGATGCATTTTTATTTTTCTAACTTGTTATGAACATAGGATGAACTTCCAGCATTATCTGCAGAAATTAAACCCTCCTTTTGAACTATACTTTTTGAAGTAATAAAGAGCAACAAACTGAAAACAAATTACTTTTATCTCTTTGATTAGAGCTTATAGAAATCTTCATTAAGGTAAAAATGAGAGTTAAAAATATGAAGAGTGCACCAGTCTAGGTATTTTTAAATATCTTAGACACATTTTATATACATTCATACATTCTATACTTTTTATACTCCTACCTTCAAATTCAAAACTACCTTAAAAATAAAACTCACAGTCCAAAAAGTACTTCACAATCTCCCATTACTTTGGTAAGCAGTGTTAGTGAGCTAAATCATGGACTAAAATCTATTCCTTATAACTGTGACTAATATTCAATTTGAGTCACTTAACAGAACTAACCACTACTTATCTGCTCATACACAAACAATTGCTCTAAAAAGCTGATAAAAAATCCTGCTTCTGAAGTAGAAATTATTCCAATACAACAAAAAAGCAAAGCAGTATGTGCATAAAATTAAGTCCAACTGATCTAAAGATATTCTGTGTATGTTGTCTGTTTTACACTACTACCAGAGAAAAGCAAAAGTAGAGCAGAGGTTGTAAAAGTGGACATCTGAAGTCAGAAACACAGGCTTTCACATTTATGTCTTTGCTTCTTTTTAAACGATGGAAAAAATTAATGATAACATCATATCACTTGTTGCAGACAGCATCTATTGTTTTACCTGATAGAAAATATGATTTCCTAAAAGAAAACCCTATTTGTAAATGTTTAGTTTTAGGGTCCGGGTTTTTTTTCGAAATTCTTAAATTCTTAAGTCTCTCAGAGAAAAACAAATTGTGGAGACAACAAAGAAAAAATTGTATTTGTTCCTTACTCTCTTTCTACTCTTTTTAATTTCTGGCTTTTTCTGCAACCATTTTGAAGGATGCCTATGTCTGTATTTGTTCCACATAGCCAACTCATAGAATGAAGACTGCAGACCTGGTTACTGAGACAGAGCTCCTCCTATTCTTTTGGTTGTACAGATGAAGCCAGATAGGAGTTTGAAGAATGAATTCTGTCCCAGAGAAACAAACCACAAGACAGGTAAGGGCCTATGGATAAATCTGGTTCACCAGGCTGGGAGTGTAATTCTGAAAATGCTCTCCTTCCTTAGAATGAAAATGCAGAAGGACAGGACAGAAGTAGGACACAACCCCTTCCTTCCCAAAGGAACTGTGAGCAGTAGGTTGTCTGGCAGGCAAGCTGAGGAGTTCCTGTAAGCATTTTAAAAGCTCAGTGTCACCCAAAGCAGTTTTGCAATGCAGTTCTCTTTTGATCAAACAGCACAAAATTATCTCATGAACTGAAATGTGCTCATCAGCATTGGAAAAAAATACTCATTGGGTGGAACTTTCATTTCCCTGTAACTGATACAAGTTTTTTTCCTACTTTGTAGGAACTAACATTTCAGAGAATTGCAATTAAAAAACTAATTAAAGTTAAAAAGCCCCAAACTATTTAGGAGGAAAAATAATCCCTGAGCATACTCAGCAGTAATCTATGAAAGCTACGAATCCTGTTTTATTATCATAATTTCCTAAACATATACTGAAATCTATATGGGTTGAAAACCTTTAGTTCAGTCTGCAATAGCTAACATTTTAAAGTCAACAGAATGTTGAAGACAACCTAACCAGGCTGCTGTAAGCAGACAAAACAACGTCATTTTTTGACCATATTTCTGAGGAATACCTTTCATGTTGCCTGTGGAAAAGAACTATAATTCAGGACTATGAGTTGATAAGTATTTATTTATAAGGTTTACATTAAAAATCCCCTAGATTATAATGCAACCTATGTTCTATTGTTTTACATTCATGTCTTGTTCTGGTGTTTCACTTGTGGCAAGAAAATTCCATTTCATTTTTTAATATGCATTGCAAAAATTAATACAAATTTTTAAACCATTACATGAGCTAGTAGGTGTCTAACTGCTTTTACAAGTTAATAGACCTTCACTTAAGATGTTAAGTCATTACACGAGAAGGTCCTGGGTTTTGGGTTTTTTTACCCCCTCACTGAAAAGTATCTGCAGACTTACAGAAGGATAAATGCAAAAACTGATTTGACTTTCAAGGATAAAATACTGTCCCACTGCATGTTTACATGTAATGTTAGATACTTCTGAAACAGTGCTTGGGATGATACAATACTCCACTAGTAATTTTTCTCAACTTAAACTGAACTTTTTAATGCTTAAATATACGCCCAAGACAAATTACACAAATTAAACATTTGCTACGACTAAATTATCATTTAAAAGTTGAAATAACCCTAACACTGTTATGCAAGCATCACTACTCTTCATACCATTTCAGAAGTAAATTCAATATATTAATATCCCTGAGTTACTTTAACTATCACCACACAGAGCCATATTTTACAGTTTATAGTACTATACGAAGATGTAACTATTAAAATAATCACTAAAAATATTAAAAATACATAGGTTTTTAATAAAACTTGTCTCTCAGTGAGAAAACATACAGCTTAGCTCACATTTAACACCCCCCACCTCCCCCTAAAATATAAGTTTTACACTATTTACATACAGGTAACTATTTCCTAATAAGGCTATATTTTATCAGCAGGTATCTTAGAAACTTCTACAACAGACTTGTTTTTTAAAGGAAATAAAAACGCTTTGTATCCAAACAACACTGATCCCTAAGCAGTGAAAGACTAAAAGTGCTCTGAAATTGGAAGTTAAATAAAAGTAAAACTTCCTCCTTTCCCCCTTATTCTCTTAAATAATAAACTAAGCTCACCCGAACAGAGCGAACACGCAGAGCCAGAAACTTAAACATGTCTAAGAAACCATGATGTTTGGATTTTCTGACTGAGCGATCCTAAGTCTAGCAGGGAAGACCAACCCCGGCGTTTTTGCTGTGACCAGCTGTTCCGGCAATTAGAAAATTTCCTGTCAGGCAAGTCAGACACAGCTGGGGGGTGGGGAGAGAGAAGGGGGGGAAAAAAAGGTCAA
>VXAX01002162.1:1927607-1949643 GCA_013399835.1 Leptocoma aspasia | reverse complement strand
AAAAAAAAAAAAAGGAAAATACATAAAAAAAAAAAGACACTGATTTCACACACACAGAGTCATGATAAAGAAAGCCTGGGCAGCAGTGGTACTCATGTTGCTGATACTTACAGAGATCGGCACAGGAAACTTAAGCAGATTGCCTGATAGCAACAGGCTGTTGCAGATGTCACTGATTCCTGGTTCCCAGAAAAGAACAAAAGAGACCAGCATCTCTTTCAGAAATCACACTACTATGCAACATTTCACTGATGAAGCACAACAGCAAGTAATTTAAGTCCTATATGTGATAATTGTATTTTTATGAATTTAACTTTACAAAATGTTTTAAGATCTCATACCTTATAGACTTCAATGCATAGAATGCCTAAAGATTGTTTTTATTTACTAGAGTTTAGAGGACCAAAATGACCTTGTGCCTAGTCCTTTGAAATCCTGCACACAGAAAATGCTACACAGATGTTCTAGGCCAAAGCAAACTGCAGACATATTTGAATTGGATTGCCCAGCTCAAATATCTAACTTATGCACCAATACTGCATTGCACACAAGAGAGTGAACTTCTTGAAATAAAAAAGATCCCTAAGCTGTCTTCCAATGTTTAAAAAGCCCCAAACACTCCAAATGTTTTAGGAACTAGAATGCAATCTAGTTATTTCAAAGAGTAAGAGAGGAAGTTTTTAATTTGATCTCTCTAGATTTAGTATGGGAGCTATTATCCTGAATATCGACACTATCTTTAGCTTTTTTGATACTTGTTAAAACAATGAAATCCAAAGTACATGCTCCTTTAGTGGAACAAGACTGCTTTTCAAGCAATAAATAAACAAAGGCAAGTAAAAACCTTTAGTCAAAGGCATATACAAGTGTTCAGCTATAAACATATCCAGGTGATTCCGTTTAGTGACTATGTATCAAAGGAAACATACAGCAAAATACTGTAGTCCTGCTGGCACAAGACATGAAAACAAACCCACCCTGCAGACAGCCTCCCTTGACTGGGTTCTAACAAATATCTGGATTACTGCATTTTTTGTTATATTTTAATTTCTCTACGGACGACAAAGACAGTAACTTAAGTGACAGAACACGTTGCTATCTCTATCCCACATCCTGGCTCTCTACAGTATCAGTTTCTAGCTTTTCCTTTAAATTGGGATTACACATCTCCTCAGTGTGAGCCAAGATCCTCTTATCAAAATGGAGAACCAAAATAAAGACCTGACTTTAGCCATATCCCAGAAGCAAAATTGTGCCCGTTTAGTGTTCTTTTGTCCTCCTCTGGGTCTTTATTCGTGTCATATCTGCAGGGATGATCTTTCAAATTCTGTGTACTGAATATACAATTATTATTATAATAAACACAGGCCTTGAGGAACTACTACTACACAAAGAAGGACTTTGTGACTCAACTGAGGGCTCAAAATGTGCTTTTTGCAGTCCAGTGTGGTACAGCCTTTTGGAAGAAGTAGTCTTTCCTACAACAGAAGTAACACAGCATGAAGAATTATTAAATCCTAGTTTCAAGATGAAAAAAGCTTCTTGAACACAAGGAGCTTACTGCAACACAAGGATTTTAAATATTTCATAAATAGCATAAAATTACTTGAAGCTTTCCTCCCCTTCAATTGTTTCAAACTTGCAGCTACTTCCTCCTTCAAAACCGAAATACCTCAAGAACTTAATTTTGCAGTTTAATAGCAATATAGTTTTTTTGCACTTGGAAAACTTAAAAGAAATTAAAATAAATAAATGGGAGACCATTCAAGCTCTCTGCCTTTACCTTGTCAGGAATAGATAAAATTACATTAAAAGCAGAGTGATCAGCAATCTCCAAGTCACTAAATTAAACCCTGTGGTACCAAAAAGAGCTAAAGGTAGAAATGAAGAGTAAATGGTAAGAACTGCTCTAACTACAATATTCCTTAGAGATGAAAAGATACTGTGGGTAAATAATAATTTTCTTATCTTGTGGCTGTAAAGGTAAGAGTGTATTTTGCTGCAGATACGCTGTAACTGCTAAGGGTGACAGGAATAAGGCATTTCAACGGAATCATTTGTACAATTACTGACTACTGCTCTCCCAAACCTTTTATGTGACCTCACAGAGAAGTACAAAGCACAGTGCTCACGGGTCAGAGGGGTTACTGCACAACAATAGCTCGCCTATAACTGGCATGAGCCTAGCAGGTGGATGAAATTTCTTGTGTTCTGGGAGAACACAGCCTGCATGGTTCCCAAAGAGCACCAGCAGCCAACCAGAAACATTAAGATATAAGCTACACAACTCACTTGAGCATCTCTCAGAAGAGAGCTTGCCCTTTGAAATATTCCTTCATATGTGAAGGAGACAGATTAGAGGGCAGCAGTCCCCAACAGGGAAGTCTCTGATAAAAAGAACAAATTGCTCCAGCAAGTTGCTTCCCTACCTTAAAATCTTTGATAAGGATTTGCATTATATTTGTTTATCAGGAGACACAACTGCCTCCAAAACAAAGGGAATGTGGTATGCCTGTCAGACACGGTTGTGTCAATCGCAGAACTCCACTTGCACAATGCATTTCCTTCTCCTCCACTTCAGAAATATAAAGTGAGTTCATCTCCCATCATCCCCTCCTCATTGTTTAAATTGGATGATCTGAGTTTACAAAAATTAAGATAAATGCTGTCTAGACTTTCACGCGAACACAGCTCACAGACACTAGAGAGAGCGAGAGAACTGAAAAATGCTGAGGAACTCTCAAAGCAATACAGAACATTTGGGAATCTGAGTTTTATTGAATGCTGAAACATTCAATCTAAGTGGAGTCTTTCAGGTAAACTGATAATATCCTACACCCTCAGTTTGAGAAGTGTAACAATGCAAATTAAGTCTTTACAGTGCTAGAAAAGCAAGGCTCTGTAGCATGGATTGCTTTCAATTATTTTCAAAAAACCAAAGAAGCAGCACACATATGGAATGAAAAGCCCTTGTTTGACAAAGGTCAACACTTGAGGAACAGAGAGCTAATTTTTTGAGTTTTCAGAAGGTGAGTAGTATACTTTTCTTCATAATAAATATATTTGTATAGCCAAAGCAGCAATATTCTATTACGCAGGGGGTGTGGCAGCTTCCATCTGTCAGTTTACAGCCTTTGCAGTGCTACCATCTGTTTTCTCTCCATGTAACAAGTAAGCAGCTTGACTTTGAACATTGCTTACACTCTCAAATTATTCAAATTTTCTGACCAAGATCCAGAATATACCCTGCAACTAAGACACCAAATGCAAAATAAGCCCCTCAGAAAATCCAGTAGAGCACATCAATGAAAGTTTTGCTGTAACCTTTCCTCAACACCTGTTGACATCTTGGCGGGAAAAAAGTATTCCAGGGCTTGCCTTCTTTATAGACTAGTTTGATACCTAAGAATTAACATCTCAGACCAAATGATCTGCATTGTTTACAAGGATACTGTAACTTCTTACTTACATGAGGACCTGCAAGTTCATTCTCAGAGAGGTAAGACCATGTCACAAAGTTGCTAACAAAATTCATCCAAGTTTCAGCAGAGTAGAGTGCTTTGGAAGATAATGAATTTCCAACTTCATTGTATTAGACAAAATAAAAAGCATTCTGCCTTTTACAAAGCACAGTCTGGTGATTGAGAAAGAAATGACTGGATTTAATTTTTACAGATGTAAATTGTTTGCCTAAAAAAAAAGCTTATCTGTTCAAGAATCAAGTTACTTGATTGTAAAATAGAATTAAATACATGAATACATATATCTAAGTATATTTAGTAGAATACACTAAAAGGAATGTAAGAATTACAGAATACTTTCAAGTACAAGTTTAGTATTTGTAACCCAAGCTACAAGTAACTACACAAGTAGCTGTTTCAGCTAAAATTAAGTATCAGACTGTAAATAATGAGAAATCCAAAACCTGGATTATGGACTACAAATATTTGTGAATCCAAACATTCCCCTAATGTTTAAGAAGCTATAGGTATGTCTTAAAGCCTCTACCACAGAGCCAATAATTTTAATCAAAAAACTGACAAAAATGCACACAGAAAATTGAAACGTGAAGGTTGTATCAGGAAAAGTGAAACAAACATATCAAAATGATCATCAGAAATGCCTTTATGGTATGTTAACAAACATGACTGTTCTTAGACATGGAAACTGTCACTGATCACCTGAGCAGGAATATCCAACAGAAGTTTAGAGCAGCCCTGAAACGGTGCTTCGACTTGCCAAAAGACAAACAAAAGCTTCTGAAACATTGAATTCTCACTAGTACAGAATACTAGAAATTGAGGTAAAACTAAAAATCAGTTAAAGCCTCTGAAATGTTTTAAAATCTAAAAATCTTTCAGATTAGTTATGCTTTTTTTCCTGAATTTTCCTGAATAACGTTCTCATCCCACATTATTTTCACAGATGAAGACACAACAAATGAGATTACCCCAGATGACTCTGGAATTAGTATTACTGCCTGAGTGATGGGGGCTGTTTTGCCCACGGCTGTAACTGGTGAATGATCTCCCCCTCCTTATCCCGACATCCCCACTCCAGTGCTTTATAGATTTAGTGTAAATTGTATGGTATATATGTATGTAAAATACAGAATCTCAGCACTGACCAATCAAATTCAATACTTCAACAAAGAGATTGTATTGTCCATAAGCTTCAGGTTATTTTTCCAATGTATCCTGAAGCCTTCTTTAAGATCACGCTTTTCTTATAAACTCTTTTAATAAAAACACTGACTGGGAAGACAATGGTCTTAATTTTCATCTCTCCTGACAGAAAACAGATGTGTTATTTAAATTCTACCAGGAAAACATAAATGAAAAAGACTTTTTAAACTACTGACATCTCTTTGCAAGCATTTCTTACTCTACCTTTTGACCACCCACTGACTAATCATTGTCACCTTAGTTATATATTTTTAGTAAGAGGATGACAGCTACTGACATTTAATTTTTTATCACCCCAATCAGCATATTTCAGTATGATTTGTTTTGATTTAGTTTTATTTCTACATATACTTTAATTCTGCTTGTTTAAAAGTAGGGCCAAAGCAAAAAGTCAAGGGTAGTAATATGAGAGGTTCATCCCAAGTTTGAGCCTGAATAGGCTCCACTTTTGCCTGTACTGGAAAAAGAAACCCTTTAGTCCTTCCAGGTTACCAAAAAGAAATTTTCCTGCAACTTACAAATGAAAACTTCACTTCTAGTGAAAACTTTTTACAAATTCTTGGAACCTAATATTCTTCATATGTTTAATTATTAGGCTTAAGCTACTGGAGTGCAATGGCAATGCATCAGTTGTACTAAGTGCTTTATCAGCTACATAGAATCCAGATAACAGAACATAAAGAACACAGCACAAATATGATATGCTCTTCACATACACACAAAATGGGAAGCCACCTGCTAGACTAGCTGCAGTTTCTGGTTAGCTTTAACCAGCAATAAAGCATGCAGCATGATTGCAACAGCTCAAAACAATTAATTTGCTCAGTTAATCTACTCAATCTCTATGGACACAGAGGTACAAAAAGCAATGGCAGACAGCACAAGAGTGAGAAAGGTAGCAAATAAAAGGCTTTAAATAGCTTCCCCTTTCAGTAATGTTCACTTAAGTTTTCACATTAGGTTAAGCTTCAGCCAGCTGTTCTTATGTTTACTTCCTGCTGGTCCCAGGTAGTTTATGAGATACAGATAAAAAAAATGTTGGCAACAAGCTATAAAGTCAGATATAATTAGCACACTTGTTGCAATAAAACCAGATTACTGAATGAGTCCCCTTCTAAAAGAAGCAAGACTTTGAACTATACAGCATCTTGGACTCCTTAGAAATGGGTATCTTCATAGCTCCTGACTTTCCTAAAACAACCACCAAATTTGAATCACAGCCATGTAACTCAGCCTTTCCTGTTAATTAACTTTACTTTTGACCAAAAGAACATGGATGTAATGAAGCAACTTATTTTTTGATACACCGAATAATGGAGAGAGTTCCTATGTACATAGAACTGTAATAAGTTTTAATATTTATTTTGAATTTACATCTTGTTTGCATTATCAGCATTCTATCCAACCACTTAAGACAGCAAAATGATGCAGATTTCAAGCTTTCACCTTCTATCTCCACAGAACTATGGCAACTTTCTATCCTGACCTTGCATACTTTACACACCCACCAAAGTATTTTGTCTTCTTACCTGATTTGCTAATACACCCTAGGCATTGGTGTGTGTCCTCAGTTACAGCTGAGAAAGTTCATAATTTGTTAGCAACTATGTAAGTGCCCCAAGTCCATTTAACTGCAAAGTTAAACAGAACGACTTAAATGAGCTTCAGTGGTAATTTAAAATTGCCTGTATCTTGCACCAAAGCAGATTATGAGGCACTGACAGAATCTCACATCCCAGCTCAAGTAGTATTTTATCACCTGACTGACAGCACTGGTTAGCTTCCAGGTATAACTGACTGAGCAGCTGAAGTAACATCTTGTTTAAAAAACCCCTAGATTAACTTACACCACAATTGGCAACCTTTTACTCACCGCAGCCTAGAAATAAATGTGAAGTATTCCCCTAAAATACTGGTCCGAGACATTTAAAAGCTAAAGCAATCTTAACCAAGCAGCTCAAGCATGACAGAAAGAATACTAGAGAAATGTTTTAACTTTTTGATGGTTATACTATATTAAAATCAGTTGCACACCAAAAAAGCGGCAGTTTGGAAATTTCCAAAGGAAATACAGAGAAACACTTGTAAGCATCCTGTAGTTACCAAATATTGAAAGAAGTTTGATAATTTTGAGGGATAAACCTTGGCCAGCTGCCAGACACCTACCCAGCTACTTTCTCAATCCCCCTCCTTAGCAGGACACATAGAAGAAAAGCTCATGCACTGCCTTAAGAACAGGGACAGCACACACCAGTTACCACCATGGTATCATTTCCCTATCAATTTAGGGAAAATTTATTTCATCTGTTGCCAGGATAGTGAGAAACAAAGATTAAACTAAAACCACCTTTTTCTCCACCCTCCCCTTCTTCTCAGGCTGATACCACTCTTCTACCACCTCCCTGTCAAGCAGCACAGGTGGAACGGGAATTGCAGTCAGTTATTAACAATTTCTGCTACTTCCTCAGTTTTCCCCTGCCCCAACACAGATCCTTTCCATGAAGTCCAGTTCTCCAAGAATAAACTGCTCCAATCTAAAAGCCTCATGAGCTACAGTCCTGCCAGAAAACTTGCTCCTCTGTGGGCTTTTCTCCATGGGCTGCAGTTCCTGCCACCAGCCTCCTCCAGAATGGGCTCTCCACAGGCTGCAGCTCCCTTCAGGGCACATCTACCTGCTCCAGTATGGAGTCCTCCACAGCCTGCAGGGTGGAGATCTTTTCCACTGTAATCCTCCAACAGGCTGCAGGTGACAGCTTGCCTCACCATGGTCTTCTCTGGGGCTGCAGGGGAATCTCTGTTCTGGCACACGAAACACCTCCTTATCCCTCCTTCTTTACTCATCTTGGTGTCTTGCAGGGCTGTTTCTCTCACACTTTTTTTACTCCTTACCCTCACAGATGCAACACAGCAATTTTTACCCTAAACATGCTATCACAGATCTCCACCCACACAGCTGATGGGCTTAGCTTTGGTCAGTGCTGGGCCCATTTTGGAGCTGGTTGAATCTGGCTCTGTCCTACACAGTGGTGCAAACCCCCGACCTCTTCCACAGAGGTCAACCCTCCCCACCAAAACCTTGCCTTGTAAGCCAAATACAATAGTTAAGTTACAGACTCAAAACAAGGAAATAATCAAGCAATGGCACAAGTCAAAACAAAACCGAACACTTCCCAAAATATATGCTCTAGTTTACACAAGAATTCAAGTAAGCATTGTAGTCTATATTATGCACAATATTAGAACAAACGATCTCCTAGTGTTGCCTTCTAAACACACAAATACTGTTCTTTTCTTATTGTTAACACTGCACTACTTCAGTCCCCTGTCAGCAGTTGCCTCATTTCTTCATCTTGTGGTACATACAGCAAAGCCTTGATGCTATGAGGAGGAACCAAGAACAGCTATACAGTGCAGGCTTGCAATCACCCAATTCTCATGTCAGCTTAAGAGCTGCCTCTATTATGGTTACATTTGAAAACAAACATGGAAAAAGCAACTTACTATCTCAACTGTCTCTGTGCACAATTTCAGCAGAGAGAGAAACTGCTATGGTGTTGCAATTATATCCATGCTGTATAGATGGAAACAGCTTTGACCATCTACTCACAACCTGAAGTCTGTACAATATGCAATAGCAGCATATGAACCCTTAAGTCCAACCAAATATGGAGTTTCAAAAACTGTTTTTATTGGCAAAGCCATTTATCACCAGTCTTAACATTCAGCTAGTACTCTCAAACATGAAAGTACAGGTAAACTTCATGTTTGACAAAATTCACAGGCATTGCAACAAGAAAACTGAAATTGGTATCTTCACATTATGAAATTTTGTAAACTGCAAGTTTGACAGGAAGACAAGGAACCTTAACAATTATCACAGTCAGGAAGGTTCATTGATCCTCTCTTTAGTAACAATCTCTATTTTTAAGAAGCCTAGGTTAAGAATTCCTTTGATTAATGCGTTTCAATAACAAGCACAATGAAACTACACTTTCACAGCTGTTCCTCACACTTGACCTTCCCTGAAACACTATTAAAAGCTGAGAAATGAGTTTTGAGAACAGTAGAATACCAAACTAGACCTGAGTCAGTGAGAAAAAACACCTCTCTCAAAAATAGTAAGATCTGAGAGTGCACCCTATGTCCAGTAAACTCAAACAACAAAACACCAGTGGGAAACTGCCATTATGAATTAAGGGATGGCAGTGTGCTCCAACATTGTACTATTTTTATTACAGCCATCTTTTACTTACAGTTTGTTGGTTGATATCATCTTCTCCCATAGGTTCATCCACTATTTGCTGTCCATTCTGTAAAAAAGACACAGAAAGTGAAAATAAATGCTGAATCAAAGTACAGAAATAAATACATTTGAGATAGGGTTTCATAGCATGTTACTGCACTCTCTTCTCCATATTCTACAAAAGCAGGTAATTGAAAGCAAACATGGAAAACTCCCTATTGCTGGCATGTAATGCAACTCTTGCTTTGACCCTCATACATTCTGAACCTGGATGAAGTCACAGTGACAAATATATAAATCCACCTGGCATTTGAAGCCTCACTACTACACAGCTAGACATTATTTTTCCCTTCTGCAAAACAGTTAAACCTGATGAAAGCTGAATGGCAAAAAGCCACACAAAATGAACAGATAAACATGTACTTTCTAAAAGCATGACCCTATATAGCAAGTCAGCCCTTATTCCACTTTAAGGAAAATTCATAACTACAGTAAAAAGTTAAAAAAACATTGAATGCAATTCTGATTTTACTATCAATTTTACAGCATTTATCACTTTCTGTACTTTCCCAAGGGTCATTCTAACAAGCCATACAGAAAAAGGCTTTTGAGTTTGAAATTTAGCCGTAAAGATTAAAGAAAAAAAATCTTAAAAACCTTGTTGTCTAACAAAGGCTTTCTTTTGTTTGATAATGATACTATACTTGGAGAATTTCTAAGAGATATTTTTCCCTGAAAGACTTTGAATGACTTTGCTTACACAACAAACATGACCAATAGCAAGTTGTAAGGAAAAGTACGTATTTCCTAAGTTATAGTACAGGGCATCACCTCAGGCATTAATTCTTAGTTTGCTTCTAAAGTTTAACAGCAATTCAGTATCATTTTAGAAACAAATGAAAAACTATTAAAAATTGTTACCATTTTCCATTACCATTGGAGACACAATTTGAGCTCATTTGTGCATTGTTTCCCTAGAGAACCCAAAGTTTAATTAATCAATTTTTTCAAATCCTAATTTACTTTAAAGTTACATATGTGTATAGATTAACCTTTTAGATGTTAAAAAGTTAATAAAAGCTGCTCAGAAATTCAGAGATTTTAGCTCCATTCCACACCTTCCTTCCCACTGCTCAGTTTTTCAGCAGAATTCTTCAGAATTCTGAATTCAGAACCATCCTAGCATTCTTCTGTAACAACTTCTGATTAATAGAATCTTCCAGCTTGCATATGGCTAGAGGAGAGTCTTTCATATGTGACAGATTAAATCCTAACCACTTACAAATTCTAATTTTCAAATATTGCAAGCATACCGAATGTTCAATCAGATGATTAGAAACCCTCTAGCAACTCTTCTCCTGAGTTTTTTTTTTTTTTTTGCTGGAAGATGCAACTGGAAAAGCTAAATCACAGGAATCATGACTAAATTATAGGAATTATGGATTTCCCAAACATGACACAGGTGGGTTGGGTTTTTTTGAGGGGGTATTTCTTTAATTTTTTTTTTTGTTTGTGTTTTTTGGTTTTGTTTTTTGGTTGTTTTATTTAGGTGGTGGGCAGAGGAAGAAGGCTGGGCTTTCTGACTGTCTTCCTAGTGCAGACATCTGGCACACGGTAGCAGTGCTATTTTCTCATCTTTCCTGGCTTCAGGAAGATACTAGAGATTTCTGGCATGACTCTGGTCTACTCTAAAAGTCATCTTTCCATGATAGAGGAGTAGTAAAAAGTCAGTGGCATGTGCTATACATTACTACAGCAGTGAATATAATCTTTAAAAGTTGTCTCAGTTAAGGGCAGTTACTACAACCTTTTATCTGTACAGCAAAGGGTTATTTGATAAGATGATTCTCCAAAAAGCCCACATTCCCCACATTGTAATATCTTTTACTTACAGTGTACAGGCAGTGAATATTATATTGTACTATCCTTCCTTAAGATACATAAAAAGTTGATATTATCAAATGGAAGACCAGAAAAATACCAGCTTAGCTAAGTAACAGAAATGAGTGTTTTTAATAAAGCTTGTTTACAGGGACAAGCTGTATATTGAATACACATATATCATTACCATCAAGGCCACAAGTCACATACTTCCTCTTTTCTCAAATTTATGACATAAATTAACATTTGTATTTTAGCTACGCATCTCTACATTCTGTTCATGCTACAAGATAGATTGCTTCAATCTTGCCAATTGAAAAAAAAAAGAAAAAAATCAGTACAGCAAATAAAATAATTGCTTTTAGCTGAAAAGGAGGAGTCTATAATGTCCTAACAGCAACAATGACAAAACTCTGGGGCCTAAAACAGGGTAATTTGTATATCAAAACCATGTGCTCTACATTGACTCGACTCCACATGCAGATTTTCAGAAATTCCTGCTACAATAGTCATTCTGCTAAATAGTAATTTACATTAACTGCAGGTTAAATAAAAATTTACCACACAATAAGTTTAAGTTTTCACATTTACTATTTTAAGATAGCTGAAACTAGTTGGAACTGAAACCCACTCAGAACCTTCAGACAAGCATCCCTTCAAAGACAAAAAGGCGAGATCAACCCCTGTTTGTAAAGAGGCTCTAATCTTCAACCTCACTGACTTTCTCAACAGTCAACCAGAAAAACCACAGCAAACTTCTGCAAAACAAATAAACTGTTTTGCACAATCTGGTCTTCCTGTTTAATCCTACACTCCTCACAGTTACTTTTCAGCTGAACTCAAGCAAAACACACTCACTGGAACTAGGAACAAACTCAAGGAATCAGCATGAGCGCCATGCAGTCGTGTCTGAGCCAGAGCACTGGATTAGCAAGATCTTTTTAAACAGGTCTACCCAAGCAATGATTATGCTAAGGGAATCACTGGATGGTAGAACCAGTTTTTCTCAGAACAGTCTGAGCCATGTAAGGTAAAGAAGAATATGTATATATGATTTATGGTTTGCTGGTATATATCATTAAATGGAAAGCAGCTGTGTATTCAGAAAGCTGCTTTTCTAAAAAAGCACACAGCCATTCTTAGGAGTTAAAATGTAAAGCCCAAAGGTTCCTGTTGGAAATGGCACTATTGAAACCAGTGTGGAGTGAGGAGGTCAGCAGCATGCTTAAGAGGTGAGCAAATGAAATGTTTTATTTTGCTGGGCGTAGACTCCCTCTAGTATTTAACTAGCACCAAGGGCATGCCTCGATGACATAACAGACTGGGAGCAGATACAATAGTCTGATGAACACAGACTCAGAGAAGGCTGAATATCTATCTTTCACATTCTCAGATTAGTTTAATTCAAAAGACAGAGATTCTACACCTTGATTATTCTTCAGGTGCTCTCCTCCCATAGCAGGACAACTAAGTAAGCAGAACTGATCCAAGGTCTGGCTATTCCCAGTACTCTGGTTCCAAAATGGTAACACAACAGAAGTATAAGAAAAATAACAGAAAAGGTCCACAGAAAATTTCTACTTACACCTGAACACATCAACAATCAACTTCTGCCAGGGAAAGGAGGGGGTGCACATCCCTTATAAAGGCAACCTACAAAATGGTCTTCCAATCCACTCTGATTCAACTTCCTATTATGTTTTCCAGTGGAAAAAGTAATGTTAATCAAGGTACAAAATTTGTTTCCCCAAAGGTTTTAAACCTGTTGCCATATCTCACTAAATTAGTAGAAGTCAATACCTAAACACAGCTGGGCTCCAGCAATTTTCCTGAAGGCACATGGACAGGAACACAAGGAGATACTACAGGTTCTCTACTAGGTAAAAAGCAGGCAGACACCAGGGAATCTTTATCAGGCAGCTAGTACATGAATGTCCCCCATATGATCTGACAGAACATCTGACACAAAAGTCAATCAATCATGAATATTTCTAGCAATCAAAAATTACAGGTTTCGACCCACTGAACTCTCAGGATGTAAGAATTCCTAGGAATTTCCTGGCAGAAAGACATTTTAAAGAAAGCTTTATTAAACTTCCAATTACTTCAAATCGGGACCAGTAATGCACACCCATAAAAACCACACTGCAGGGACAACAGGGTCACAAGTAGCGTCATATTTAATGTACTGGCATCAAGAAAACACAGTCATACCAAACTCTTTGTAAGAAATGTAGCCCACATCCCCTACAATCAATTAACCACTTCCTTTGAAGCACTGAATATCCTGCACTTTACATACTACAGCTATATATTGATCTGCAAGTTGTAATGCCGCTTGTTTTTTTAATTATGGTTCCAACATTTACTGCAAGAGATCCAATTTGTCTCAGAAGCCTGGCAAAACTCACCTGCACAATAAACCTAATGCTTTTCACATCTACCTTTCTGACTAGCACTGGATCCAGATGGGTAATTTTGTATGTACAATACAGCACCTAGCATTCATAAATACAATTAGGACTTAGCAATCTGGGGCAGGATATCTTATTTTAATAACAATGTCAGGTAACCATCATTCCCAGTACATTGTGTTTTACATGGATCCAAACCATATAAATTGAAATATTAAGTGGGCAAGTAATTATGTTTCCTACTGCACTAACTTTTCCTATTTTCCCCTTAGTTTCATCAATAATATGATAGATAGTACACACTTGAAGTTTTTAGATTTAGTTTAGCATCTCCATTCCTACATTCTGTTTGCAAATCAAAGTTCCACTGATTTGGACCTACCTTGCTAAAGCCTTTGTTCTTTTCCACAGTTTAAAAGGATTTTTTTTCTGAAGGGCATTAAGTTTGTCCCCTTTATAAGTTTGAAGACCTTCTTCAAAATTGGACACCTTCTTCCACCCCCAGATGATCTCTCCTTTGCATTTAGATTATTAGACTATTTTGGGATGTTTAAGTATTCTTTCTGGCAAATATTTTAACTTTTTTCCTCAACTATGTTTGTCAGCTGTTTAAAAACCCCTTATGAAACTGATACCAATAGCATCTTTTGGAATAATTCTTCTGCCATTAAACTCAACATTTCCTAATTATTAATACTGGAATTGAGCATATAAATTAGTAGGCAGTTCTTACACTATTATACTCTTATTATACTTATACTCTATTATACTATAGAGTTCAGTAGACTGGCAACTATTGGGTTTTCCATGTAATTGGTGCCTTGTAGCAGAACCATAAAACTTAGTAAAGACAAAAAATGTTATGTTCTTAGACTTAGCAATTAATCAAGACTTAACAAGAGTTAAATCAAGAATTAAACTGTATATCAGTGAAGAATGATGCTTTGAGGACAAAAATAAGCATCAGAGATAAGACACCTGAGTCAGACCACTCACAAGCTGTTACGTGGAAGTTTTAACATGCCAGTGAGTAACACAGGCGATGAAGCTTCTCTCAGGTAACTCCTAGTTGTCAACTACCAAAACTTCCAGACTTACCCAACAACTGCAGTTACTGCATTGAAACACATGGGAACTTCCAGTATTATTTATTATTTAGTCACTAAAACACTGGGTATATATAGATCCAAGCTCATCCCCTCTGGTGTTTTCAAGGGACTCTCAACTGACAAAGCCCAAGAACCGTGAGGTCCTTGGATAGAGTAAAGGTGTGACAATGCTTCTGGCTTGTTTCAAAGCAGCACAGAACACAGCATTCCCACTGAAACACTCATAACAAATCTGCTGTTAGCAACACAAGGGCTGTGGGGAACCACATTCGCTAAAAACCTTTTGAACTGTGCACACTCAAAATTGCTATTTTAAGCAGCAATGAGCTACCCTGAGAAAAGATTTGTAGGTCTGCAAAAAAATAGCTGAAAATAGACTGGATGACCTCTTAAGGTCGTTTTAGTCTATCTCCACGCACCAAAGCATGATCCTACAATGCTGCTCACAACACATTTATATCTAAGCCCTTCTTAAACCTTCAGGAGTTTTCACCATCTATTCCAGTGCTTAAATAAAATATAAGGCTTTAATAGGATCTGAATTAATGACTTGTGCCCTAACTTCTGAGCTGCGAAGCCACACAGATCCAAAGCACTTACCTAAATCCTGACCTGATTAAAATTTACTAGATGTAAATAGCAGAAGTGAGCCATCATCTTAGACTTCTTCAGCTGTTCTTAGAGCAGTTAACCAAAACATTTTGTATATACTGTTAGAAATAGTACGCGTATGTATTAAAAACTCCTTATTAAAAAACAAAATCCCACAAGTATTTTTTAATATAAAACTTTTTAAACTAAGTTCCATGAATTTATTCCACATAATTTATTCTCAATTTTATTGTCTAAGGTGACTGCCTTCTTCCTTTGCTGAGTATTAAAAGAAACAACAGGATGTTGAAACTTGCCTCTCCATACACAACCTCAGATAAAAGCCACTAGCTTGCAAATAATTTAGGCACAAAGCCAAACTTCTTTAAGTTAGGATACTAGGGCAACTTGAACTATGTGATTTTGTAAACCCTATCTACTTTGCCACCTTCTTCCTATATAGTATGACTCAGGAGTGTAGTTTAACAATACAGAAAAGCAGTTCCCTTTCCTGCACTGCAATGCTTTCCTTGGCTGGCATTCGTCCAGCACTGTGCCAAGTCACATTAGAAAAGAATAGTAAAAAGGTTTGCAGCTCTCAGCAAGTTTAATTCTCTGAATCAACTCATCTTGAAGTCAAACAAGTGCCACAGCATTACTCAAGATGCTATACACATGCTGTTATAAAATCTTTGTCTTGGACAAGTAGTCTATGTAGCTAAAACCAGCTCTAAATCATGTGGTCACGTGTTCACAAAGAAAACCTCAACCAACCAAAAACCCAAGAAAATAAGAAAAAGACAGGGAAGAAAAAGTCTCATTTAGTTTCCCACCTGTACAAGTGGATGTGTTGTAAATTATTACACTTAACATATCAATTCAGCAACCTTAGTAAAACAAAGCCAAAAAACCCACAGCACCTCATCTCTGTTCATCTGCTCCAAAGAGGAAGAAGAAACACACACTAGAAATCACCTACCTCAATATATCCAACCACTGGTGCACACCTGAAAATAGAAGGAATTCCTTCTGCTTGCACACATAACCTTAAGAGTGACTCTGGCACCTGACAGTGTACAAATCTAATCACCAAGCCTGCATCTGCACGAGAAGGCAGGTGCACCTCACCTTCCCTGCCTCCTGCAGCCCCAGGCCCAGGGAAATGCCCTGTGCCTTGCTGGGCTCCTGCCAAAGGACTGGACACACAGGGAGCACGTGCCAGGCCCTTCCCCTGTGAGCAGGGGCAGCCAGCAGGCACAGCAAGGCTGTGCACTGCAGCTCCCTGTGCTGCACACACAGCTTTTCAGAAGTGAGAATTCATGATAAATTCAAAGGGTAAAATTTACGCTTTTTTTACACTTATTTTATCATTTATTATTTTGATACATTCTGCTAAGAAGAAAGAATAAGCTCTGGAACAACTGGACTATTTCCTAAAACTCAGGAATTCTGAAGTGACTATGTAACAAAAGCCAGCTACAGGAAGACAAGAGGAGAAAGAATCCCCATGAAGCTAAAAGCATTTTTTCACAAGTAAGTCTAAGTTCTAACAGTAACTAACTTCGGCAAACATGTTATGCAAGAAATATTTCCAATAATATTTACATCCTAAAACGACCACCTTTTGAATTTGCAGGACAAAGAGGGTTTTATTTTTCAGAGCTATGTATTGTTGGATACTTAAAATCACAAAATTTCTTCACATGATCTGCATATAGCTAAGCATGTTTCAATAAATTAATGCTTGGATAAAATTATTTAAATTTTCTTTTAATATTTATTTTAATTTAAACTTAGAAACTGTCAGGAAACAGACCTAGACCATAATAATGTATTTTTAAGACACATATGTATACAAAATTGAATGGCCTCACTGAACAAATAAATTAATAATTTTAAAAAATGGTAGCATATTTCCCCCAAAAACAGTTAACTGGAGCATTAAGCATACCACAGAGGTTTCTTGCATCAAAGGAAACATATGGTGACTCTCACTGATAGGAATGAACTAGCAGTAACTTTGTGCTCAAGGCACTGGAGTAGGCCCCACAAAAATCAGAGTTCATGTAGCTCTAGAGTAGACTCAATGAATGATGCTAGATGGGGTCACTAAGCTGTTGAGCCTCATTTTCCCATCTGTTACATAGGATTTTTTTCTCCCCTCTATTTCCAGTGGGTGAGGCATTTAATCGTATTTCAGGGAGTAAGGAGAGAATAAGTAGCATGGTATCACGTATGCAAGCATATAGCACAGCAAGTGTGGTACTCAGCCACTTTGCCCAAACTTAAAAGTTCCCTGAAGGAATTCTAACGTTTTCCAGTTTTACTGATTAAATTGTTCTCCTCTTGAAAGTCACCAAGATTGAAAAAAAAACCCCAATTATACGAATCTACTCTGGATTGAAAAAGTGCTTAAAAGTTTTACTACTGGAATATGGCTATGAATTATGTCTGGTGGAAAAAAGAACCCAAACAAAAAGCCTCAAACCCAAACCAAAACACCTCCCCCAATCAAGTACGACAGAAAAAATACACAACTCCAAACTGGTATCTTTAGTAAGTTCTTAAAGGTGGTAGATCTGCCAACTGCCAAGATCAGTCAACACACAAAGCTAATATTTTTGATCTGCAGAAATAATTAAACGCCCACCTCAGTCTAATGTATCATTGTGACTTTAAGTCAAGCATTTCAAATGACAAACAACTACAGTCAGTGTGACAGACCACGATCAATTCAAAGACAACAGACACTCCTTTAAATGTGCCAATCTGCCTGTGTGTTACATGTCCCAGCCGGGGCAAGAAATATTGCCTACACTACAAAAAACAAAACAATAACAAGATAAGAACTGCCCATGTCATAAGAAGAGCAGCAGAACCATTCAAAGAAGTTAAACTCAACACCTTTATGAGGAAACCAAGAGCTGCAGGGAGCACACAGTAGTGCATGAAGGTACTGAATTCAACAAAGTAAAGCTCCTGCCTTTTCTTGCCCCACTCAGCTGACCACAGGACATCATCACTATGTCAGGGACTAGGATTGTGTTAACTGAAAACAAAGCAGGTAAAATGGTACCAATAAGGATATGAAAAATCTGAACACTCCCCCCCCCAACACTTCTCATGCAGATGATGTGTTTCTCAAGACAGTATTTACACATATATAAGATCTGTTATCTGTCTATCACAGCAGTTCGTAGAATATAGTGTATACTACTTATATAAATGAGAATTAAATTTCCAATTCCCATTTTTAACTCAGTACAAGAAAGCATCACTCCACAAATCATTGAAAAATTCAGACTTCAGAATGCACCATGCTGACGGCAGTTCTGCACGCGAAGCGACAGCCAAGTGCTGCACATAATTTTGTCTATAATGAAGAGACAATGGATAGTCTTCAAAACCCCCACAGACCAGTCCACTTCACTGATTCCACTTCAGCTTTAACTATTTACCTGTGTTGGCTACACCAGAAATGACTGTAAATATAGCCTTTGTTCCTGTGGAAGACAAGTACAACATTGATTACATAGTAATCAGTGATGTGAAGAGAAAATCACAACCACGGTCTCAAGGCAACAGGTGGCAACACATCTGACAAATTTCAGCTTCCAGGCCAGAAATAGATATTGACACAGAGAATGCCACACTGACAATCAGCACGAAATTACAAAGCAAAATTTACATTATACTAGCTTCTTTAAAGTATCAGCATGGCTGTTAAATGCTAGCACCCCTTGTCTCATGCAAAGTTCAAATAATCCTGGATACAGGATATAAAACAAAGAAATTTGTGAAAGAAAATTCATATCACGTATTTAAACACCGGAAGAAGTGACCATAAACCTGTCAAGAGCAGTGGGAAAAAATGAACTTTCTCCACAGCCAGTTTGGAGCATCTAAACTAAAAACTCCTAACAACAGCTGTCACAAATGCTTCCCAGAAAGTCTAGCAAATGGCATCTCCTTATGATGGCCAGTTCTTTCAACATACTGGTGTCCAAAATTTGGCTGCCATAACTGTATTTGTTCTCTTCCAGTTGATATTAATATGCATAGCTGGGAGTACAGATCAAAGGATCGGGCTAGTTATTCAGGCATTCAAATGCAAACTCAAGTCATCAATACTTAATGTGCTTGAAAGATGACTTCCAATAACAGGCATATTCTCACCATGAAAAACAAACCTATGCTTGTTATGAATCCTGAGTAGACCTGGAGTCAGTAAGAGACAGCATCATTCCACAAGCTTTAAAGGTGCTGTGATTTACATGAAACTGAAACTACACATATCATACAGACAAAATATTTTAAAAATAGTGTAACAACTTTACACATTGAAAAAGCTGTCAGAGATGCAATGTGAATCACTGATCTATTTGCACCTGTAGAAACAGAAGTCCTGAAAATGATTTTTGAAAACCATAAAGCCAGATATTATCTAAAAAAAGTCTGCTTTATTTTTTAAGAAAGACTATATTCTACTGTTCTGCACACCTAAGTTACAGCAGCTGTTTGTGGTTAAGTACACTTTCAAACTAAAGCTATTTAAAGGTATTCTAGTCCTCCTCCTAAATTTGCTCACCCATCATAGAATATCACCTCTTTGGTGGCACCACTGTAACTACAGGACTGCACTGGGAAACAAATAAAAAATCAAGTCAATTCCATGAGCTGTTAAGACAAGGAAAGTGTCTGAGCTGAGTTTTAGAGCTCAAAAATTTGTAATTCCATATGCAGATAATACAGCGTTAAAAAACTGTGTCAGCAAATCTGACAGGTTAGCGGAAATGCTTCACTCAGAGTTCCAGCTAAAGACATTATCAGTATCAAACTATGACTGAAATCACAATGAGTTTCAGGCAAATGCAAGAACATTTTTGCTCAAGGATACTCTTGCAGAATAGGGTCTGTAATTAGGATATTGCTAGGCTACAGATAAACACAACTCATGCAAATCAAAAATCCAAGTTATGTATTTAGGTCACTTGTCTATGTATTTGAATTAAACTTGTCTATTTTTACTAAAATATCTTTTCTTA
Source organism: Leptocoma aspasia (assembly GCA_013399835.1). NCBI lineage: Eukaryota > Metazoa > Chordata > Aves > Passeriformes > Nectariniidae > Leptocoma > Leptocoma aspasia. The sequence continues at coordinate 1,929,675 of VXAX01002162.1, read as the reverse complement.
AATAGCCATTGCACATAAGCAACCTTTCTAAGTAACTTATTCCTTTTGAGTGTCATCTGAGAAGCTTTTGCAGGTGCAGCCTGGTCTTTTCAAGAACTGTTTATTCTAGGCTAGGGCCTTGGAGTGCAAACCTGTCAGTTCACGCTGTTTCATGTTTTATTATTGGTCCTAGACATTTTTTGGTGATAAACTACTGTAGACTCACGTCAATATGAAAGTGTAATTATTTTTAAAGGAAGTGATAAAATACACTTGTTTCAAAAAGTTTATGACAGCAATTTAAAAACAAATTATGTCTGAAATATGCTAAAACAAGTAAAGTACAATCATGCATGTACACACATTGCAAATAGCAATCTATTCTTCTACCTATCTAGCATATACACTATTATTGAAGTTAGACCACATGCAGTGAGCATCAAAGCCTAAAGCAACCGTTCTTTTCTCTAAATGATTATTCTAAGTGTTTTCCCCTATGTGCCCCACCCGCAAGCATCTCACTACTATTGTAGTTACTCCCAATTTTAAATCATCTAAGATCACTACTCCAGAAGTCAGTGAATAACTAGCATGAATTTAGAAGTAACTAGAGTACCTGGCAAGAATTTAAAAGATAGATGTGCCTGTCAGATCTGAACTGTAGGTTCTTCTGACTCCCTGAGATACAGTGACTTTCAGCAGAAGGATGACAAGACAAAGATTAAAAGGACAAATCCTGATACTGCAGAAACTCTGCATTGGTCCCTCTATGCTCCTCTCACTAAGGAGAGAGTCCTAACCTTGCGACTAATTGTTGTGAGCTGGCCTGGGTCCACAGCGTTCCACATCAGCATCACTTGAAGCAGTCTGGCTGCGAATCAGCTGGAGCCGATTCAGGTCGAAGCTGCACTGTCAAAAGCAGCTTTTTCTTTTCATATGGAATCTGGTCACAAAGTAGCACACGCAGTGTGGGCTACTAGGGACTCACGGAGCAAGCACAACCGACTGTGTTGGTGCAGTGTTCACGTAGATCCAAACCAACAGTAGTAGGAAAAAAATTAAAATAGCTGAAAACTTCTATGGCCTCAGTGTCAAGTGACTCCAATTTCCAGCCGCTCACACTATTCCAGCCTAGCAAAGCTGACACGCGTCCCGCCTAACAAGGAAAGGCACAACACGCACTCCCCGCTACCACAGCGGGAAACCCACAGTGCGCGGCACCCCGGGGATGTTCCCGGCAACGCCGCCGAGCACAAAGCTTCACCCATGCTTCACCACCCTTCACGTCCCTGCGGTTTCCCAAATTCTTGCGAAACTGCCGGCAACCCCATCGTGCCGAGATAAGGGGACAGCGGCACCGGGCGGGGACCCACACGGGGAGCGGCCGCAAGGCGAGGGCACCGGGCAAGGCGAGGGCACCGGGCAAGGCGAGGGCACCGGGCAAGGCGAGGGCACCGGGCAAGGCGAGGGCAGGCCTGGCCCTCTTGCCCACCTCGAGCCGTACCGGCGGAGGCGGCGGGGCCGCCCTGGGAAAGGAACCTCGCCGTGACAGTAACCAGACACCGCGCTGGAACAAAAGCGCCCGAGCCGGCGGCCACCGCGGAGGCAGGTTACTCCCTCCCGGGAACGGGGCGGAAGGGGAGGGAGCGCGCCGGGAGCAGCCCAGTCCCGGGAAACACGCCCCGAGCCCGGCGCGGGCGGGGGAGTCCCGGCCGGTGCCGGCCGTGAGTCAGTGCCCGGAGAGGAAGCGGCGTGCAGGGGCCAGCGCTCGCCGCGTTGCCCCGCCGGGCCGCTGCCGCTCGGCCCCCGCCAGCTGCCCGCCCCGAAACCTCCCGGGGGGAAACTCTGCCCATCCCCTGAGCGACGGCGGCACCGGGAGTCCCGGTCCCGTCCTCTCCTCACAACTTTCCCGCAGCACTCCCCCGTCCGCCCCGTACCTCGGTGCTGCTTTCGGCCGTGCTCTCCACAGCCATCTTCTGCCAAGGGTCTGCCAACTGCGCCAGGGGCATCTTCCCCGTCCGGCTCCCGCAGCCTCCGTGCTCCGCGTTCCCGCTACCCGGCGGGGCGGCCAGGCAGACAGCGAGCGCTG
>VXAX01002162.1:1900438-1926742 GCA_013399835.1 Leptocoma aspasia | reverse complement strand
GGCTGCGGGAACCGGGGCTGCTGCCGCCCCGCGGGCTGCGGGGAATGGGAGACTAGGATTTGTTTGGACAAACAAGCGCGGAGGGAGATGTCGAGAGGCGGGTGAGACGTGGTGTTGTGCAGAATATCATTAGGCAAAGAGGGAAAGGAATTAAGGTGTAGGAATTTGTTGTTGTAGCAACACCGTTTAAGTAGTAGTTGGACTGCGTGAGTAGGAGTTGCCTCGAAGCGGGAAAGTAATACTTCCACAGGCCAAGATACATGAAGATAAAGCTGTCAAAAAACCCCTCACAGGTTCCGAAAACGGCCCTTATTTTACTTCTTATTCTCAGCTGTTGCTGAGAACATATAAACTGAGACCATATAAACTACGCAAACATATAAACTGAGACCCAGAGCCTCTGGGGTGTTACACGGTTCTCCTAAAATGCTAAGCACTGTCATGAACACCCATCGTATTGCAACATTAGATGGCTTGGCTGATGCTGAAGAATCCTTGAAACGTGAGACCAGCAACTGAAGGCGGGTGAGCACTGGTGTCAGGCTTCTTCTTGTTGAAGCCAAACTTTCCAGAACCGTTTGAGAAGGCCACTTAGTTTTCGACAGCCCCCACTGCCCCGAGCATTTCTAGATTTTGACAGGTCACATGATTTGTTCCATCCTGTATAAAAGTTAACATTCTTTAAATACTTGGGAGGTTTTTTGGAGTGGGAGAAATGGCAAGAGTGCTAGTAATTAAGTGTGTGTATGTGTGTGTGCATGCACACACTGCTGTGATGAACACAGGCTCCTTCTGTTTCTGCTTGGTAGCATTTTTGATCCCATTTCATATTCATGTAAGCATAAATACCTATCTACAAAGAGGAACAAAGGAGTGGATAGGCAGTTGCTCATAATGAATCAGTCTTCAGTTGGTTCTACAGAGACTTCCATGTCTGGAGTAAAAGGTCATAGTTGGATGATCACCAGAAGCCAGGAGAAGATGTGCCCTCCCCTTGTTCTCTCCCTTGCAGTTCAATGTGGCCCTTGCATCAGCCTCTCTTTCAAAGGGGTGCAGTTGCTTGTGCTATCATGTAGTGAGTTACACCAGGGAACAGATCCACATCAAAACTTACCCTACCCTACCCTTCTTACCTTCCATGATCCTCAAAAAAACCCCACCAACCTACCCATCCTATTAAAGGCTGAAGAGGAGTTGGGACTGCTCCCTTCCAATGTGGTCAAGTTGCAGAACTCTGGCTGGTTAATGATATGAAATTTAGAACAATGCAAACATTATGACACTAAGCATAATGCAAAGAGTAATTTTTCGTAGTCTGATCAGCACCAGGTCACTTCAGTCTCACACTGGCTGCTGGAATGTTGAACATAAAACTAATTTTTTACAGCAGTCATATATTGTGTGGTTGACACACAAATCAGGACTTAAAAAAAATCCCTGAGTTCATGTAATAATTCATCTTATTAAAAAAAATGTTACCTTACATCCCTCTGGAAATACAAGTTTCTATGCCCCCACAGGGCTATTTCACTTGATTTTGTCAAAGCTCATGCATTTGTACCTGCATCAACTACACAGTCAGGTACATAAATCTGAGACATGCCATTAGGGAGAAGAACCTGAGAACTGAAAGGTGGCAATCACAAGAAAACTACACCAAACTTAAGCTTGCATTTCACATGGTTCAACAAGTCCCTCTTTATAAAATATTTCCTTCCTCTAACTAAAAAGCTCCATGATTTCTTTGCCTTTCATAGTTGTGTAGTCCTTTCTTGTCATAGGTACGTATTCTAAATCACTTGTTTGAATTTTAAACTCTTTTTAGAAGGGGAGGGACGTCATAGTTTGGTTATAGTTTCTGAATTTTTTACACAGATCCTCTTTTGTCCTTCCCTGTATGCATCTTACAAATCCAAAATAAAACAGAGGCAAAGATCTTCTGCACTAGCAGGTAAGAGGGTTGCAAACAATAGGAATCTGACCTTTTCTGAGGCACAGAAGTACAGAGGTAGGTAGAAGCATGCCATTTCATTGTTCAGGGGTTTCATTATTATCACACCACACATTTAAATTTTATAAAAGAGAAAGCTGCATCAGGATTTTAATAGGAGCTACTATTCAAGAACAGACTTCAGGGCAAGAAAATCATCTGGAAAGTGTCTCCACAGGGAAGACAAACATATCAGTTAATCTCTGGGAGATGCGGGGGATTCTGACTTTGAAATCCTGCTAAGCTCAGAGTTGGATCATCCTCCCAGCAAGAGGTAAGATGCTGAAGATATTTTGCCTTGAGACAGTGGCTCCTATTTTTCATTCCTTTTGTCTCAGGCCACAGTAAGGTAGTAGTTTCACCTGTGGCAGCAGAGCTCTCCTTTTACCCTCTTTCCCTCTAGGCACAGCTATCTCTGCTTGACGGCAGTCACTGCTCATAACTGTCTGTCACCAGACTCGGTTGTGGGCGTTGATTTCACCTTTGCATAAGTGGTTGCAATCGTGGTGCATCCACACGGATGTTTTGTATGCATTGCAGCTGAAAATATGGTCATGTTTGTTAAGAAAAGGGTAGCATATGGCACTGAAATGACAGTGCTGTATAAAATCCCATTAACTTGTCATATGAATTAGGTGGGCTTCACATGCTGCACCATTTTTTTTCCTCTTGTTTCTAACAAACCTCACTAAAATGTCACTTGATTGCAAGGGAGACATCAGCTTATTAGTACTTACCTGTCTTTTCACACAGGCAGCCTCTTGATACATATGTGGCAGAAATTAGGGAAGCTTGCTTATGGTTGGTGGCATCTAATGCTTTGCTTAGCTTTGATGTAGTACCTACTTACTCTTTGCAATTAGTGCATAATTAATTGCAGAGTTAGTAAATCACCATTGTTGTGCCACCCAAAATAGTAAGTATAAAACAAAATTAGTTTACTAATATTACTATCAGAATAATATTTTGGAACCTGAAATTGCATTTTTAAAGTACACATAAAAACAGGGAGAAAACCCAACAAAACTATGGCAACAAACCCCACAATCTGACACTCATCTAAAAGGTCTAGAAATGCATTAGCTGGGAATTATGATGCAGTATCTTCTGAATAGAATATGAAACAGTAAATACAGTGCAAAAGTGTGAAATTCTGTTTCAAGTATTATGATCATAGCACTGGGGTGTATAATTTGAATTTAATGCACAAGGAAATATACAGAAGGTACTATATGAATTTATATGGGAAAAAAACTCAAAGGAATTAAAAAAAAATCAATACTATTTATTTGTATAGCTAACAGACAAAAAGAGTCTCTTAGTCTCAAGACATCTGGATTCAGTTCCTAGCAGAACACAAAGGACAATTGTGTAATTTAGTCAGTCACTTCATATAGATGAGATTCAACTAAGGAGGCTTAGTCTTTCTTCATCATCTTTTCAAAAGTGTGAGGAGGCTTTGATTGGAGAAGCATAAATATATCCTGCCAAAATAAAGTAAGGAAGCCTTAGTGCTGGTTAGAATTGGTTGCTCTGTGCTTTAGGTGCAGATATAAAGAACATCTCCTTAACCTTATTGGGATATTGGAAGGATGGTTTCAGTGATGTTTGGAAAGCTGACAAAGACCAGGGGAAGAGAGACAAAGTGCTGCAGGAAGTTTCCAGCTGGTGTGAGTTGTCGTAGCAGAGGCACTGTCATAGCAGAGACAGAGAGCAGGATTTGCTGTACGAATCAGAGTTATAATCAATAACTGAGAAGGGAAGAAATGAAATGAATGTCTATTGTGTATTAAGATTTAACCTGACCTTTCAAACAACATCTGCTGAAGGGTGCTTTCACCATTATAGGCCCCTGGATGATGGAATCATACAGGAATGCAAACATTTCCTGCATTTTCCTCTGGCAGGCCCTTCTTTGAAGTTCAAATCCTGAAAGTGTAGTAGATGTGATAATGACAATAAGAATGCTTCTAAATCCTATGTACGTTAGAGATACAATGTCTGACTCACTGCTTAAAATTATAGCCTTTCTGGATGTACATAAAATTGCTCTGAAAGGGTAAACCATAATGCATCAGGCTCGATGGAATTACTTATCCAAGTTTTATCTGTGGTCACTATGCTAGCAGGAAATAATTGTGCCTGTGGTTTCTACATCCTGAGTGGAAATCTGGATTTCAATAAAATATGGTCTCATTACAGCATACCTGTCTCCAACATATGTTCTCATTTTAGTATTTCTGTACATACAGATAGCTCAGATTTATCTTCTGAATGACAAAATTTACCCTGTTCACCACAGAGTATAAGAAACCTCTTGCTGAGCTTTGAAATCTTACATAGAAACCTGCTGTCAAATACTGAATGCAAGTTGTCACCCCTTTGCAGTGGAACATTGAGAATCAAATTAGAATTTCAGATTGTAGTATTTTGAGACAAAAAGGAAATGGTAGAGTATGAACAAGCATCAGTGTTCAAGGGTCAGGGTTCTGTTGGGTTAAATACAACACAAGATAGCTGTTCACAAAAAAACCCAACAAGAACCAAACCAAGCCAACCAACCAAACAACAACAAAAAACCCACCAAAACAAAAACACAAAAACAAAACCAGTAGTGATAGAGGTAGAATATGATGTTATATTATACAATATAGCAATATAGCAATAAAAGATTCATCAGCTTCACAAATCATTGCTATAAAACACACTGTCTAGAGGAGGCCACAGCATTATTTATGCACCCTACCTCCCTCAGATCTAGGAATTTAAGGGTCACAGACCCTTTTATTATTGTTATCAAATTAGGTCTGATTAAAAGAGCCTAGTGACAAAAAAAGCCTACATTTCCTGATTTTATGCCCTCACAATTAAATAGTGCCTTGGACTCTTTGAAAGCTTCGTACCCAATCTACTCTAACAATCTTACTCTTCACTTCCTTTTATAGCTTATCCAGCATCTCTTAGCCAAGAATCCCTTTTAAATCTAGAAAGCTTCACTTTTTCTTTACTGACCCTTAATTATACTGAACAGGATTCACCAGACTGAGCTAACAGCTGTCCTTTATCCTGCCTGACAACACCTGATGCTCATTCCCAGTAGTCTGGGGATATTTTCCAAAGTACGTGCTGTTGAAGTGATCATACCTAAAAATAGAGTATGTTACCTCTACTGGTTTGAAAGACCCATTTATTCTATCAAGACATTCACTCACTTTTCCATCAGCATCTCACCTTTGTGCCTTGCCTTTTGCCCTGTGGAGAACAAAGCAGTGTCAGAGGGGACCCAAGTTTGTGATCATGTCCCAAAATGTTCTCCAGTGATCAGTAAAGCTTGTTGCATCATCAGATGTAAATCAATAATGATCGTAATTGTGTACATTGTACAAGAGGCTGTGTAGAGGTAATATTTTCCTCAGCTCCCTTTATGAGCCCTGGGCCCCTCTGTGATTCAGGGAAATTATGGATTCACACTCCAATGTGCTGTTGATACATCGGAAAGGAACTTCACTGATGACTGACTTACCCTGAAGTGTTTTTTCAGCACTCAGTATTGGCTGGGAGCTATCAAACTCCAAAGCATACTGGCACCCTTCCTTGTGTCCCACGTGTGATTTTACTGGTGAAAAGGTGCCTACTCTAAGTATGGGTACTTTACATCCCCAGCAATCATTTCAGCGCGCTGCAATGACACAGTTCCACAGTGAGTGTACATTTCTATCTCCCAAAGTCAGTGCTTACTGAAGGGAATCATGGATGTGATGGAAGACAGCTCTGGAAGCATTATCTGGAAGCAGTGAAGTATGTTAGATGAAACAACCCTGTTACTCCCATAAGTACCTCACTCCGCTCTGGCTGTGTTGACCCACTTTGTCCTATTTGATGGAGCAAAGACATGCTCAAGGCCTTGCTCAGTCCCAACCTTGCCAAAAGGAGTAGGAGGATGAGGAGGGAGCAGCATTTATCCTGTTCTGCAGAGCAGTTGAAGACTGCTAAGATGTGGTTCCTTTTTAGAGCTTTGGTGTTGCAAAATGGTATATATGGGACAGGTGAGTCAGAAACTGCAAAGTCTGTGCTGTCTGATACCTGTTGGAGGTTCTGGGCCTAAGCTAATGAGTGGTATGGACTTGATCTACTACTAGATGGGCAAGATACTGGAAGAGGGGCGATTGTGGAACATTTTTGGCTTATTGGTCATTCTTCATTAAGTGCCAAGGAAGGTAATGTAAGATGTAGGATAAAATGGAGAGGGAGCACTGAGAATAGAAGATGGCTTTTTAAACAGGGGAAAGAGCAGAACAGTTTCAAATACCACAAGGAGTGGTTGTGTCTTGGATATGAATAGCCAGTTAAATCTATATATACTTGAGCCAATATTTAGTGAATCACAGGAAATCGTAAAGGCTGTTGTGTTCATAGTGATAAGCCAGAGAGATGCTCTAAACATTTGTAGAAATCTGTCAGTATTTTCTTTTTTAAAGTCACTTGATACAAGATTAATGAAACAAACAACCATTTAGTGTCCCATTAAATCTTCTGCAACTGGATAAAATTTCCAATGGCTTAGCTTAATGCTTGTAGTATGAAGTAAATTTTCAGCTGATGAGTGGACCTATGAGTTAATAGAGTTTTTGGTATTACATCACCACAGATAGTACAAAGGATTAAATGAGTTGTCAGGATTATATTCTTCCTCTACTGATTCACTTTCAGCAAAACTGAAACTTTGTCTGACTTCAAATAAGCTATTTTAAAAATCACAATTTTCAGGAAGGAATGACGTTATTTTGCCTGCTTCATCAGAATGAATGCTCCTCTGCTGTGCACAAGTGTGCTGCTTGCCCTAGTTGAACAAAAGCTAGGATGAGGGCTTTGATCAGTATTGACAGTGCTCCTGCAGTATTTCAGTGCTTCATTCCTTTTTGCTTTCTAGAACCACTACTAATGACATTGGTTAAGAGAGAGTGTAAATTGCAGTAAGATGGCCATCTCCAGAGAGTGCTGAATTGGTCTGTTGCAAGGCTTCCTTAATTATTAATTTAACTACTACAGATTTTTTTTGGTTTAATAAAATTTGTACACTTTAGTCTACAGAACACCTTTTAGATTCACAACATATCATGTCATGAATGTTCTTGTCTGAAGTGTGACATTCCACACTGCGTTTATTTTTTCCTTGGAGACAAGCAGGAAATCTGTCACTAATTTCCTTCCGGCCGGCGTTGATTGCCTTTTCTCAATCCTCTTAGTCTCAGTCCTCTTAGTCCTCTGCACATTTCTTCTTCTTCAATTTAGCTTCTGAAGACAGACATGGTTTTCTTAACTTCATTCTCGTGTTTCTTTCAAGGTATTCTTCATCCTTCTCACGCAGCTTAAAGCTGGCACTTGGCAGAAGACTGCCTGCTCTCCTTGCATTATATTAAGTAGATCTGAGGTGCCCACTCACCTCATGTACATCTATTTCCTCGCTTACTATGACTCCTCTTTCTTGCCCTGTCATCATTATTTTTTAATTATCTGCGTATTTTATGTGGTGCATCCAAAACTTTACTTCCCCTTCTCTCAATAACTTCCCACTTGCTGCACAAGAAACCAACCTCTCTAATCCTCCTTGTCAAGTCATCAGCTTCTCACTAAATCATGTACCTTCAGGAACTGCATATTGGCAATTCAGCATTTCCTTCCTGTCTGTTGCCAACGCCAGGAGTTGCAGTCCTGTTGCTGCAGCATTCTCATCATCTCACATCTCATCACTCACTGACACAACCAGGCTGCTCCCATCTCCCTCAACACTTCCACACTTTCACTTCTTTCTTCCTCTTACTCAGGTTCAGCCTCATAGCTTGGCAGAACTCTGTCTTGGCTTACTTCTTCATTTTCTCCTTTATCTTGTTCATGGGCCTGTATACTCATACATCTCCTTTTCTCAGCTTCTCAGCCTCATGCATTTTTTATGTCACTCTGTGCTTTAGGCTTCTCATGTAGAAAGGCCTGCTTTTCCTCAAATCCCCTTGAGTCTCCCTGTATCCACCTTAATAGTGTCAGCCACTGTCCCAGAAAGCCTTTTTTTTCCAAGTTAGAAAACTCTTCAAAGCACAGTTTTTGTACTGTCAAAAAGCAGAAGCTTTTCCACCTCCACTTTAAAAGAAAGCAATGCAGTTGAGAGAGAGAGGTATTTTTGCAGATGTAGAGCCACATTCTATACTGCCCACAGGGCTCACAGGTTGAGCATCTGAAGACTGACAGATTTCATATGAGGTCACTTTTGAACATTTTGGCAAATGGTTTAGGCTCTTCTCTGCTTTATTTAGATGCAATTCTGAAGTATTTGGAGGACTTGTTCCCACTTCATGCAAGGCTAAAATTGCTGTAAATCTTACGTTTTGGTGCTTCCTGAAGAAAGAAAGAAAAATGTTTTATATGGTTACAAGCTTTTGAAAAGTGCATATATACTTTTAAACACAGAATGACAATAGCAAAAAATACCTAACTTGAGGGAGGGGGTGCAAAGCAAATATATTAGGAGTAGGCATGAGTAAAAAGTTAAAAGTTAAGAAGTTTCCCTTTCTCACTTTTATGCTTCTTCTTTACCAGTGCTGTAGAGACTGAAAATAACTCTGCTCTCAGTGATGTCATCACCATTAGAGGCATGCTGTCAGCTTAATTTGTTTTCTGACTTCAACAAGGGAAATAGAATCTGATTGCTGACTCACTTGTTAGGTCTGAAGTGAGTAGTTATGCTTATTTCATCTATTTTGGCCATGAGTTTGCGTCTTTAAATATCCACCTTCTTTGTAGCAGATATAGGTACTCCTATTCATGAAGGAAAATGGAAATGAAGACTGAAATAAATTTGCACTTTGTTATCAAACAGAAGGTGTTGTTGAAAGCAGGAATGTATAAGATTTTTGCAGAGTCGTCCTACTGATGAGTTTTCTCCTTCTATACCAGGCCGTGGTCTAGTTGTTGGTTGTCTGGGATGGTTGAATTGCTACCTTCACCTCACCTGCTGCAGTGCCAGTGGTGTCAGCAAGCAATGGTTTGGCTGCAGATCCACTGCTCAGATGCTTTCATTTTTCCTTCCTGGCCTGCCCCAAAATACCTCTGCAAGCTAAAGTGAAAACATCTTGTGGAAAATGAGTGTGCAGGTGGACCCTCTTTTGTCAGTTTTATTATCTTTTTTTTTTCCATGTAGCTGCAATGTTGGGCAGAATTGCTCCTGCTCACAGGTTCGGCTTGGCCTGCTTGAAAATTGGAGGCTTTGCCATGGTTTTTTAACATTTTACTCAGATTTTGATCTTTCAATCTGCTCATATAGCAGACAAAACTTATTAATTTGAAATCTTTGTGGATGCAATTCTGATTCATGTTCATTCAAAAAGACAAAAACAACACCAAAAATACAGATAACAGACAAACATATTAATTTGAAATCTTTGTGATTGCAATTCTGATTCAGGTTCATTCAAAAAGACACAAACAACAACAACAACACGCAGACAAACAAGCAAGAAAAACAAAACAAAACAATACAAAAAACAAACAAACAAAAAAATTAGTATTATTATTATTTAAAATTAAAAAATTATTGCAAATATTCAAAAAGAATATTTTTTATTTCTACATGACATATTTTATGCACATTATAGGGGGAAAAAAAGTTGCAGTTTAGTTTGGACGAACAAAGTAGCAGCAGATGGAGGCTTTTCCTGACAGCATACTATTTTTGCCTCTCCTTCTGTATGTAAGTATCCGGGGGTCAGATCGTTTGCTGGCAGAAGATGAAAGGGGCTCTAGCTTTTCTGACCACTTTGCATTTTCAGGGATGCCACTGACTTGCCTAAGCAGAATGGAATCGTGTCCATAATCAAAAGATAAGGTATATTTGAATGCAATGAATGGCTCTATATATTCAGAGCAAGAAAGAACACACACATGAAATAAGAATAAGCAAAAATATAGAGATGGTTTCATTTGTGTGGTTTTCCTCAGAATGTTTAAGTAGCATTGCCTTAGTTTCACTTTATTTTACTGTAAGCCTTAGAAGTTATATCAGATCTAATTTAATTTTCTGTCTTTAGCTTGTTTGTTTTTAGTTTTTCCTTCTAAAGTTTAGGTTGGAAGCTGCTCCTTGCTGGTTTTCCACCCTTTTGTTAGGATGCAGAAGAAAAACATGCTGGCATATTTCTAAATTCTCATGGACTCAATGAATCATTTTTAGATTTGTCACACATTTAATCATGTGTGTGCATTTCTGTAGGAAAAAAGTCAAGGAATTCTAGAGATTGATGTCACAACAACATTAACAATACTCACAGAATCCCAGAATTACAGAATCCCAGAATGGCTGGAGTTGGGAGGGACCACAGCGGGGTCATCTGGTCCAACCCTCCTGCTAAAGCAAGTTCACCTAGATCTGGCTGCTCAGGATTGTGCCCAGGCAAGTTTCAAATATCACCAGAGGAGATATTCCAGTGCTTTGTCACCCTCCAAATAGAAGTCAAGGCAGACAACACCCCCTGCTCTTCCCTCATCTACCTGGCCGGTCGTGCCATACAAGGATGTCAGATTGGTCAAGCAGGTTTTCCTCTTGGTGAATCCACTCTTCTAGAAGTCTCCCCCCAGACATTAATTTCAATTGTATAATGTACTTTCTTATAAACAAGCTGAAAACTAATGGCAACATTTAATTTAAATATGAGGTACATGGAGGGATAATCTCTTCCAACTGAGAATATGTTCTGATTCTCTGATTCTGTAATGTACTAGCACAGTAAAACAATGAATAGAATTATTTTCCTGTTGAAAGCATAAGCATAATTCAAATAAATACCTACAGGAGTAAAAATCGACCTGTCTCTTAAAGTTTTATTTTAAAATGGGCCAGTTCACCCGGTCATAGAGGATTGCTGCATAGCATCCTTCAAATTAGGAGTTTTCAAAACAGCTTTCTGGTATAACACCATGCATTTAAAAGACATGTGATGAACTTTAATTTACAGAAAGAAATTTTCCATGCTGTGGAAATTTTCCATGCTGTAGACTGCGAGGGACTTCATCTCATCCATCCCACAGTGGCATCTACAAGGTTCATGCTTAGTCTTGCTTTTAACTCTCCATACAATTCGATGAATTCTTCACATAAGCTGCTCGGCATCCTATAAAACAGTTTATAGCTTTCAAAAGGCAAGGACCAATCAAATCTCATGGAAGTTTCGTTTGACAAAGAACTGAATAAACTTTAGATAGAAACCTCAGGTCCTGGCCCAGAGAAAGCTCAAATAAATAATTTCTTATTGTTACTACTGGCAATTACTGAGCTTGTTAAACAAGGTGAAGGAGATTTCAGCTAAAGAAACAATATCTTGAAAATAAAAAATTATAGAAATAATAAGTAAACAGCATTGAAAAAATTGGGAACTCAGACATTGATTGATATGTGGCTTTTAAGGTGTTCAAAACCATTATCATTAGTACTTTGTCTACCATAATATTATTCTGTTATGTATTTGGTGATGTTTACAAAAATTGAAATAACTAGATTGAATGTCATGCCTTCATAGGGGTGTGTTCAAAGTGAGAGTCTAAAGGCTGAGGGGACATAAAGGACATCAAAACCATTTCTATGTTTCGTATTATGTACATTAGGTGAATGTGGATATGAAATACAACAAAAGTGAAGAAACTATCGAAGGAAAATTCTTCTTGCCTTATGCACTGTGTAATTTTGCCATAGAAAACAGGGTAAATCCCAAGTTTTCTAAGGGTAGTGTCTCAGATCAGGCGCTGAGATAAGCTAGGTATTTGTTCCATCCATTGGTTCCCAGCACATCTACCCACTTGTCCTGCTTTTTCTCTCTCATGGGTTAACCTTTTGTAGCAGCAATATTCAAAACAGTACCTGGGCAGCAGCTGATCTGCATGTTTTATACTTGTCAGCAAAGCAAAAGAAATACAAAACCCAACACAAGTTCAGCAAAAGGTAGTTCAGCTTGACTTTTTAGCTGGAGGAGGAAGCTAATACTGGTGTTAATTACACGCCTTTAAAAATGCAGATCTTCATTACAGCTATTGTTGCCAATTCAAAGTCAGTTAGATTTACTGTCTGTCACAATTCCTATCTGCAACTGCCTCCATACAAAAGACTGCAATCAAGAACTTGCCAAAATTAAATAGATGCGTGCATTGACATGCTTATTATAGCATTTATGATGCATTAAGTGCCAGGTGGATGCATGGACTATGAGAGAATAAAAAATACACTTTTATGAATTTGTATTGCTTTGTGAAACATATCTAATGCCCTATTTTTCAGAGGCATTGAGATGACATACTTTAAAAAAAAAACTTCTCTAGGGTGGAGGAGCAGGGCTTATTAAGGCTGAGAAATGTTGGTTCTTCTAGCATATCTGTAGCACATTTTTACAGTAAGGCAACAAAACTTCACTGTCTGAAAATGATAAAGTAGAATGTGGGCATTATCACTGGCAATTTTGTAATATTGAGACATGCACTGTTAACTTCTAACAGTCTTTAAATCATGCCAACAATAGAAAGGTGATACATGTGCAGCTTACCTGTAGTTGACTATTGTGTCAGTGGCTGAAGATGAACCTGAAAATGTGAGGAAAAATGTCAGTCACTTGAAATCAAGCTCAGCGTTGTATCTGGAGGAGGCTTTCTGCACTCAGAGAGTACTTTCTTAAGTGGAGCAACAAATTATGATTTTTCTTGTAGACTAGCCTCTCCCAAGCTTTTCAAGCCTGTGGACAGCCACTGGCAAGGCCCATGTCTCAGGCTGCTCCTCACACACAGACCTTCTTACCACCCTGAATATTCCTTGTTGCTAGTGCAATGCAGATGTGAGAAAGGGAAACCATAGCTGGCAGAAGTCTCTTCTCTTGCACAAAATCAATGTTGTACAAGAATATTATCCAGACACTATAAGAACTTGTTGGGAATCCTTTAGTGTAGACCCACACAGCTCTGCCCCTGATTTTGAACTGTTCTTGCTCAGAATGCAGGAGTTACTTCTCCGTTCTCCTCTCAGCCATGTGTCAATTGCCATGGCAGGAGATGCCCACCTGCCTTCCAGCCCACCACGTCTTAAAGATAGCCTTGTATGTCTGGACAGACTTCACAGCAGCCTCAAAGCTGACAGATGCAAGAGGGGTCCAACTGCATCAGGGGAGAGGTGACTCTCACTGATAGGAGCAGATTGGTGGCTGCATCTAAATAGGACAGCAATATGCTGATCAACCTTCACTCCTTAGGCTGAAATGCTAAACAACAACAACAACACAACCTCAAAACCAAAGAAATTGAAAAAGTGACTCCTAGTGTTTCCAAGTGCCAGAATACTTGCAGTGATAAGAACAGGAGGGTTGTGGTCAGGGCAAAGGATGGGAGCGGGCCTGAGACCAAAACTTGGAGTGACAGCTAAGCAAACCACAACAACCAGGAGTTGCTCAGATAAGCAGATTCAGAGAAAGTCCTGCTTCCCTGGCCTTGGAGTGAAGAGACAGACCTAGTCCTACCATATTGACCTGCCTATCAAATCAGACATGACTGCTGGGCTCCTGGGTTTTCATATATGAAAAAGAGTCAGTTAATTTCTAACCATGATTTTCTTTTAGACAGCAACAACAGCTTTTACAGAGATGGTGTGGGCTTGTCCCATGTCTGTTCTGGCTTTGCCCATTTCAAAAATTGAGAAAAAAGCTGGCAAGTGTAGTCAAAGGCAGTTTCCCCAAACATTGCTCTGGTCCTGAGTGGCCTTCCCATGCTATACTCTGTAAGCATCTGAGAAATTATCTTGGAAAAAAGACCTGGGCTCAGATTATAAATAAATGCCAATAACCATTTTTGTCTTTAATGTTTCTGAGTGAGAAAGGCCATGGTAGGGAGTTTCAATGTTTCTTTGATATCTAGGAGAAAGTCTTTTCCTCAGGAGCTCCCCTTACCCCTCCTGCAGCCATTGCTGGAGCTGTCCCATAATCTGTGCTCTCTCTGGTTCGCCAGACTTTAAAGCTGTCTCAGGTCTTGGTCTGTCCATACAACTATTCCAGGCAGATGAGCTGTAGTCCAGTCCTTATCTTCTTGCTAATATCCCTTCCAAGTTCTGTTGCTGTCTTCCAGTTCATCCTTCTCAAATTTCTGTGAAAACACATCCTATGTATCTCTTTGGTGTTGGGTAATTCATGGCTGAGGGTTTCAGTATTTACACAGAGTGGGTGAACCTGATTGTCAGTGTGGGAGCTTTGGTTTTTACATGTTTGGGTTGGCCAGGGATAGTGTAAGCTCAGAGAGAACTGGGAAGATGGTGGAGGAAATGGGACTTTTGGGTGGAGGAAATTTGGGCCAGCATGTGACAAAATGGCCCAAAAGTATTAGGCAAGGGCTGAATATTTACAAGGGAATATGGCCCATATGTCCCAGATTCTGTGTGACCTTTGGGTGGAGACATCAAGTTAGAGCTAGAAATCTATTTGAGATGGATGGAATGAATCACAGTGGGACGTACCTATCTAAATTGCCTTTGACAGACACTTTAGTGTTGATGAGCCTGACCACTAACATTCGAATTGCTAAAATTGTATGACTGAAACTATTCCTGCAGAAATATCTTGGAGAAAGTGTTGTGAGAATGGCAGGTGGGAATAACAGAGAGGATAAGTGCTATGGGCTGTATTAACTGATCAGAATCAGATTATGAGCCACTAATGAGAAGCTGCCTTGAAGCACAGTGCTTGGATTTGTCAATTGAAGTAATTGTAAGGAAAAAAAGGACATATTCATGCAGGTGTAAGTGACTCTGCCAAAACCTTATCTGGAGTACTGTGTGCACTTCTGAGCATCAGTGACTGAGGGAGAGGGAATTCAGACTGGAACAGGTGCAGAGAATTGATTACAATAATGGAAGGTGTTTTGGACTAGAGAGCTTGCTCAGCTTAGAAAAGCGAAAGCTGAAAGAGAACATGGTTATTCTCTGTGAATGTTAAACAGGTAAAACACCTGGAAGGGAAAGAGCCACTTGTGCTCAAGAACAATACTGGCACAGGAACTAATGAGTATAAATTGTGAATAAAACTAAATTGAAAGCTGTGATGGTTTATAACCATCAGAGCAGTAAGGTTTTCATTGCTTTGAAACTACAGTGGAAATAAGGGATGACAGAATCGACATAGTTTTAAACCAGAAGTTGGTCAGTTTATAAAAAGGAAGATAGAGGGTTGTTTGCCAGTAATACCAGATAGGTAGAACTTGATGCACTGGGAAATTCCATCCAGTCCATTGCTCCTGGGTCAGTCTCTAACCTTTATACTTGGGCAGATATAGCAAGTGCCCATAACAGAAAAAAATAAAGCTAAACTAAAATTGAAATATGAGGGGCTTTCTGTGGAAGGGTGAGTGATTATTTAGAACACAATATGCTCCTGTAGATACTAGAGTCAAGTTCCTGCTGGTAACATTCAGGTACTTAGTCATGAGTGCCAACATGCAAAGCTGATTAGATAAAGACAACTAGGGTAAGATAGGGAATAAGAAATAATGCTTTGGGAACAGAGATTACATTACAGAAATGTCTTAGCAAACACCATTAACCTAGAACCTTGAAAGCAAAGGAATATGACATTAGTGAAAAAATACTTTCTTTTCTACATGGTCCTTAAAACTCAAAAGGCTCAAGGAGTGCAGAGTTTCACTCTACTGGAACAAAGGCAACAAAGAACCACACAGCTTCTGAGCTCTGAAAGAAAACCTTACTGGTGGCTGATACATATGGCTGGAATAAGAAATATTGGACTAGATGGGCCAAATTGTCTGTTCCTAAATTTCTGTGATAGTTATTCCTGAGAATTATTGGCATTTCTATCCATCTTCAGTGTGTTCTTCATCCCCTGGAATAAGAAGCTCATTTTAGGATCTCTGATGCTAAAATTAGAGTTTCTGGTAATGACAATCTGCAGTGTGAACCTCAAAGATCAAAAAGAATGGCCAAGGAAGAATATAGATGGCAACAATTAAACCAACACTCAGCACCTTTTTTTCTTGGCTGTGGAGACTAAAACTTGCTTAAAACACATGTACCACACTCAGCAGCTCTGACAGAGCTGTTATCTTTTTCTCCTGTAG
Organism: Leptocoma aspasia; assembly: GCA_013399835.1. Taxonomy (NCBI): domain Eukaryota; kingdom Metazoa; phylum Chordata; class Aves; order Passeriformes; family Nectariniidae; genus Leptocoma; species Leptocoma aspasia. The sequence continues at coordinate 1,910,619 of VXAX01002162.1, read as the reverse complement.
AAAAAGAAGTCTTAAAATCTTTCAGGTGAGAAAAGTCTCAAAGGTAACCCCTTTTTCATGTTTAACATTTTTGGATCTAAATTTCAACACTGAAGATTCCAGATTCTATAAAAGCATTATTGAAGTGCAACATGGTATTAAGGTCATGTCTCACTGGTGCAGACTGTACTGGTTTAGCCACCCAGCCTGGCAAACTGCTGCCAGTGCCAAACCAATATATCTTTTTTTTCCATAATGATACCGTTTTTATCCCTGAGTGAGATTTTTCAGACAAGCTATTGTTGTCGGGGACATAAGACTCCATTTACCACTATGCTGCAAACTTTCCCCTGCCCCCACAATGCATTCAAATGTATATTTGCTTTTACAAAACAATGGTTTCATAATCACATATTGGGCAAAGTGTAGTTGTGCTTAATAAAGTGCTAAAGTACAGACATGGTCATTTTCTTAATTAACTGTAATAAAAAAAATCTCTGTGCAATATTATTTTGTTTTTTCAACTGTCAGAATCCCCTTCTAAGACTCACATGCTGTATCAAAATTTAAAAACAAGAAATCTTTGACTGGAGCACAACCTCTGGTTGTCATGCCAGAAAATAATTAAAAATGAAAACAAACTGGAAAGCTGTATTTCACATAAAACAATTACAGCAGTGATTGGTAAGCAGTGATTTGAGCTGATATTCCTGTTATTTCCAGAAAGGAGTTCCAAAGTCCAGATTTTAAAAGAAATATCATTTTCATTGTATTAAATATCACTGTAATTGATAGAAAAGCTGTCACTTATCTGAAACTAGAGGACCAGCTCACCTCTTCAAGGCAATTATTATGGAACAGTCTTGTGAAGTTTAATAGTGTCTGTGGCTGGCAATGCATGGCAGTACAGACAGACAGCACTCACCCGTGGCAGAGGGGTGCTTGCTCCTTGGGAACAGGCACATGCTCCAAACCAGCAGCACGATCCTGCTGGCAGGGTCTCCTCCTCGGGGTGATGGTTTGACAGAACCCCACTGATTGACTCAACCTGCTCCTCACAAGCAGGGAAGAACTGGTGGCAGCTCTGGTCACACAGCCCAGGATGCGGCGACACGAGATGCTGGAGGATGGGGTACGGAGGAGGGCTGGAAGGTGAGCAGAAGACCCTGGTCTTTGGGGAAGCAAACAGGGACCGGTTCAAGGTTTACCTGGCATGATCCTTTATGGAGTTGCTGTGAAGGGGAAGAGTGCCCAGGAAAGCTGGCTGGTTTCTAAAGGTAGCTTATTGAGAGCTCAGGAATGAATCCCACCATATGGGAAGGCTGAACTCCTGGAGAAGGTCTGCATGGCTAGGTGGGGAGCTTCTCATTGAACTAGCTCACAAAATGGAAGTGGAGAAGATGTAGAAAGAAAGACAGGCACTATAGATGGGGCAGTGTTAGAAACTCAAAATCAGGAAGGCCAAAGCCCAGCTCGAGCTGAAACTACTGAGGAGCATAGACTCTGGGAATGTTAGTTTCAAAGTAAATTCAGGACCCAGGGGTGGGTGGAGAAGAAGCACTGGTTACAATGGAGCAAAAAAAGGCTTAAGTGTTCCATGACTTTTTTGCCTCAGTATTCACAAGGAAAAGCTGATTTGGAACTGGCATGATATGGGATGGAGGACAGCTTTTCCTCAGTGGAGAGATCAAACAAGTTGGAGAATTGAAAGAAGCTGGATGTACTCAATACCAGGGGGTAAGGCTAGGAAGGATTTGTCTGAAGGTGCTGGAGAAGCTGGCTTGTGTAATTGTGGGATCAGTATATGGACAAAACATTTTAAAATTAAATTATTTTTAATAGCAAAGCTGCTGTGAAGAAGAAAATGGAACAGGCATGTGAGCAATTTTAGATGTAGCTGAGCTACGTTAGCTGCACTGGTTACTATAATGAAAGAAATTCCCACAACTGAGTGGGCCATGGGATTTGATTTTCATATCTCTTGTCCTACTTTTATGTTAATAAGACATTACATATAGTAGCTTTTGTTAAGATCTGGGACTTGGTGTTTAATATTTCTGAAACAAAAATGAAAGATTTGCTGAATTTATCACTGAGGGAAGAGGAAAAAAATCCAACACTAGGTGGAAATGGTACTTTTAGAAGCTGGACTTGGTATGAGCTTTCACGGCTGGCCTAGGTGAGATAAGCTGGTGAAATACTCATTTGCCATCTGGGGAGGAAATGATGAGAGCTCTTAAAGCCACTGGGCCAAGTCCCAAAGTTTCTGCTTAGATTTAGCTCAGCCAAATGCTTGCCTGACTCATGTGGATTCCTCTTCAGAACTTAGATATTCACAAGGACTGCAAGTCATGATCAAACACATCCCCCCTCCTCAAAAAAATAAAAATAAAATTAATAAAAAAACCCCAGAACATCCAGTTTATGAGTTGTCACTTGCGAGTCTTGATTTCCAGTCTGGCATCCGATCTGCCTAAGCTCCTATCACACTCATCCTGGCTCATCCTTTTGTGTGTTCTGTAATACCCAGCTATCAACGTTGCTATCCATGCTTCCCAAGTACTGCCTTTGCTAGAGGGGTTGCAGCCTGACAAAATGAGGGGGAGTAACAACCCATCTCACACTGCCACCTTTCTCCTAGAAGGATGACTGATCTGGCTGTCTCTTCTCTTCTATTTCCCCAGACTGCATAGAAATAGAACCTTTTGGAGATCAGGAGCTCTCTCAAGTTAAAGTACTTTAAGCCAGAGAGTTCAAAAGTGAAGGTGAGCAGACAGACAATGTGGTCAGATAATCCCATCTCATTCAGAAACCAATATAAAATCTAAGAAGGAAGAGAAAAAAGGAAGCTGAGGCTGGGAGTGAAAGATACCAAAATGTCTCATTTTCCTTTTCATTTGCGTCATTAGGTTTGAATAGGAACTGAGCTGGACGCTAATTCAGCTATGCATATTTCAAAGAAAAATATTTAATTTGGGCCATAATTAGCAAAGTTGTAATTTAAACAGAGTAAAGAGGAGACAATATAAAAGAAGCAATGATGCTTGTTCCTTTCTAAAAAAAATTCTATTTGATATTAATATTTGGGCATCTATTGACACACTAATAACTGCTTTGAGAAGCAATTAAAGGAAAAATGGCTCCTTCGGAGCTAGGTGGCAATATAAAATAAATTACTTGATACACCTGGAGTAAGTAGAGAAATGGAGAGAAATTTTTTATTAGCAGTTAAGAAACAGTGAAAGGGACTCATTTAAGATTGAATGCATAACCTCAACATTACTGTTTTCCATCTTGCTGTGCTTAGGCAAGTTACATGTTCTTTGAATGTGTTGCTTTAATGAACATAGGGATGATAGAGCATCTGTGTATATACTGAGATAAATTCACTTTCACCTCAGCTATCTGCTGTACATTCTGAATGACTGTAATGTCATTACTAAACACCTTTGGTCTCCTAATATTTAAGTCTAAGATTTTCTTCGATCTTTTCTAGTGACATCATCCATGTTAACAAATTTTCAACCTGCTTCTTTAGATTCAGCACAGGGTGAGCACTTGCTCTGTTAGTCTGACCACACAGTTTCATAACCATTGAGCACTGGGGTTATTACTCTTTATGCCTTTATTTGGAAGGGTATGAGCTAAGCAGTGGTTAAACATTTAATTTGGGCAAGAGCTTAAAGTTATGTGAATTCTGCTGGACAAACATGCCCCTTCTTGGAGTTGTGCCTAGGGATGCCATGATTCATCACACATATTCAGGCACAAGAAAGAAAAGGCAAAGAGAGAAGGCAATAAGTATTTCTGAGACAAACTAATCTTCCTAAGACCTGGAAATGGCTCTGGACACCTGCAATGTTCAACCTCCAGATATCTGGAGATGAACCAGGCAGGAACTGACTTTGCAACTTAGTTCCTTGAGAAGCCAGAGAAAACATGGGCTTGTTAAATAAGAATCTGTGGAATTTTTCTGTGTCAGGTTTAATGTGCTTAAATTTGCAGGCTATAATTTTAAAAAAATCAGACTAGGCCTCTTCTGACAGAAGTTTGTCCACTGACTGACAGTCTTCCTTGCTTCTGGTTTTTAATTCCTCCTGTATTTTTCCAAAAGTGGGTCTTCTGTGTTGTTCTCTCCAGGTGTATGAGTCAGGGGCTCAGCATCTTCTTATGACATAATTTATTGCTTAGCTATCACTGACCTTGAGTATTCAGAGCTGAAAACTGGTTTGCCCTGGCCAAGAGCCAAGGGTTTCTGAGGGTGGCATGTGAAGAGCCTGGTCAGGCTTCACTGTGCCTGTTCACCCTGTGCTCCGTGCAAGAACTGGCTCTATGTCCTCCCATAGGTTCTGTGTCAGCTGGGAGGGCAAACACAGCAAAGGAGGCAAAAGAGACCCATGCTCAAATTGTTTTAAGCCTGGCCTCTGTATGCAGATGCCTGATGTGATTTAAAAGCCAAATAAAGACATTTCACTGAGGTCTGCAGTGGCCAGAGCTGGTTGTTGGGCTGCCATACTCCACACAACTTCCAGTCCTAGGTAATAAACTGTGAGTTCAGCTGAAGCACAATGTGACTTACAGGGAATATTCACTATATAGGATGAGTAACTATATACAGTAGAACTTCATAAGCTTACAAAAGCTAATCTTGTTTACGCAGAAAGAGAATGGCTGGGATCTGAAACAGAACTACTAAAAATGCCACTTTCTTGTCTGATTTATAAATTCCAGTTTTGGGCTGTACTTAGAGCTGCAATCAGTGTTTTGAAAGAAGTTAATCCCAGAGCATGAGGCGTGACTACTACTATTACTCTCCTTTTATATTGCTTGCACAGAGCTTCTCTTTCTGATTAGTAAGAGGAATTCTCTACCCAAAAGTCTCATCTACTTGGAGCCTCTGCTGCTCATAGTCAAGGATTACTTTCATTTAAGAAATTACTTGGATAATTTTCATAATCTTCTCAAAATTTTCCTTTCCTATCTCCTATTTTTTCTCTTGCTTATATTCTTCCGTGTCTTGCACTTCACGGAGGGCTATCCAAAAAAGAGAGAGGTTGCTATGATCTTGTATCTTCTGCTGCAATAGTTTTAGAAGATTTAGTGTGGAGATAGTTTCAAAATTACCCCACTTGTGAGCTTCCAGCTCCATTTCCCTTCTCTAAAGAGATGGATAGTCTCTATTAAAGAGGCTATCACCTCTGTAGTCTAGAACTCAGCAATTCAAAAGCAAATAACAAAATCTGAGCTCTTCTTCTGATCAGGAGTTTTGCAGTGGTTTAAACAAAGTTAACAGTCAACATGATGCACAGGCAGAAATCCAACGATGCACATCCACACATCCAAAACCAGCTTGAGACCCCAGTGTTTCAGGAAAGGGGAAAGTCTTCCTTGTGCTGCTTCTTTCCAAGACATTACCCTGTCTGCTTTTGTTTAGGTCCCTATGCATTGCAAGGTAATACAGTTACCAGTGGCACAAAGCCTTAGCAGTTTGCTGTTGCTTTTCTTCTACTTCCCACTTTCAGAAGACATCACTGCATTGGGTTGGGACTTCCCTCCCAGATGGTTGTCTCAGTTTCCCAGTAAGTTGCTTCAGTCATGTCAGGTCTAATAACACTTTCTCTTCCTAAAGACACTTTCACAGAAAATCCTCTGGCTTTTGCAGTTCCTTTCTGGGGCTGTTGCAGCCTCTCAGGGGGAGGCAGCATGTTTCAGAACGCAAGGGAGTAAAGCTCATCCCCAGAAATGTATCTCAACCCAGATACAAAGTTTCTCGATCCTGATAATTGTTCCTGGAATGGAATATTCCCATCTCTGACCTGTACTTAGTAATCACTGTGAGCTTAATCTTCACTTGTTCTTTATGAATTTAACATCATGAATTTGTTGGGAATTACAAAGGTTTGATGTAAAACATAATTAGCACAGGAGTATTTTTATAGATTTCAAAGAGCTTTTTATTATTTGATAGTTCTCATTCAGTAGGAGGTAGACAGTTCCAGCTCACAAATGGGTAACATTATTTTTGCTTTTCTTTCATAAGTAACACTTAACTACTGTTTCTAATAATATTGCAGCAAACCAGTTTCTAAATATGACAGAGTGTTGAAAACACTGATGTGCAGGGGAAGTTGCATAATTGAAAAAAATCTTCACTTCTTGTGCCCAACACTTTAATTCAGCCATTCAAAGCCTAGAGGTTTCTTGGTCTTTCAGCTGCACTTATCTGATAAATGAGCTTTTAAAAATAGAGATGGCAGTAAATTCAAAAGGAGTTTCAAACCTCTAAGTACTGGGAGGGCATAGATAAACTGAGCTTATATTACAAGCAGCTGCTGTACTAACAGTCTACAAAACAGAAAATAGGCCTGAAGTTGAATCATTTATTGAAATATCACAGTATTTGGTTATGGTGTAATCTGCTTCTCCATGTGTTATTCTACCCAACAAAACCTGATTTCAGTTTAAGATCAGTGTCATTATCTACTGGAAGGCATATGCTGTTACTGTGCCTGCTGACAGGCTGCACACATGTGCTAGGAACCGGCTGTGGCTTTGACAGCTGGTCCCAACTAATTGGCTCCAGCAAGAAAAACATGGTCTGGATTTTGATCAACTACTTTTTAGGATAAGGGACCAATGGAAGGGAGCTGTGCACTGTGGGAATCCAGGAGACTAATGGGGAAAAGATGAACACTGTAAGGATATTGTATCAAGGCACACATATATTTTATGATTATAAAGGTGTGTTCTATACAAGCAATTTAGAACAATCTGTGATTTTACCTTTGCTGCATCCCACGAAGAGTACCTCCTTTCTTGCAGTGCCATTTTATTCAGTAATTATCCCAAGTCATTAGACTTCCCACACAACAATTCACAGTCAGAAATACAAGTGTGAAGGGAAATGCATTGCTTCAGTTTGTGGAAGAATATGTACCCCCCTTCCACTTGGAATGAAATTCTGATCTGATTTATTTGCAACTGCCCAAACAACCTACTCTTATTATTTAGCTTTCCACATGATCTTGAGTCTTGAAGAAAAATTTGTCTAATTGTTTATACTGCTGTTGCACAGGCACAGACTTGATGGATGCACCTCTCCCTTCTCATGCCAAACCCAAGTGTCAAGAGGAATAACATAAAGAATGCTGAAATTTGTTTTGAGCTACATTTGGGTTTGTATTTTGTGGCATACACTAAACTAATATTCTGTTAAGGCAAAGCAGAAAATTCAGTTTTCACTGTGGATTTGTTTCAGTCACATGCAAATTTCTGGCTGATGAGGCTGCTATGACATTTCAACATCTATAAGGAATAGAATTATCTTATCACAAGAAGCAACTTTGAGAAGGGGAAGCTCAGAAAATCTAGCAAATTTAACTTCAATGTCATCTAAATTTGAGAGAATTAAGGCTTCTGGTTGCCAGCTATCTTGTAGTAGTTCCACTGTTAGCTGCCTTATGTGAAAACCCAGAATGTTTTCTCCTCAAACCACGTGCTAAACCTTCCCTAGGGACAGAGGTGTTAATAAGCAAGATGAAATATCCCTACTCTGGCACAGCACTGAAAGGGTGACACCAGGCTCACAAAAGCACGAATGCCAATTACATGAGTGCATTCATTGTACAATTACCCTGTTTGTGTGCCAGTTGCAGTAATTGGATAATTAGGTCCACAACTGCCTAACTACATTAGTAACTACTCATTGCTAAATTATATGTGAGCAATGTATAAAAAGCCCCAGTGTCTAAAAGCCTTTGTTACAGAAACTTTCATTTTGTGAAGGCTCATCCTAATTGAGAAAAGCATGCCTATGCGCCATGATCTGTCTTTTTGTTCATTCCTTTAGAATCTGGACAGGTCTGAATCTAGACAGGAAGACAAACACAACTGAAAAGGAAAAGAGGCAGTTGTGAACACAGGCTCTTGCCTTTCTCTCCTGCTGATCCTCAGAGCTTTTCAGGAAGTGCTATGGGAAGTTAAATCAGGAGGTTTTAAATATCCAGACTTTAAGTGAGCATTCTGTCATGGTCTTTAAGTGACAGGTTGATATGACTTTTTTCTCCTCTCCTGGCCTTTTCACAGCTCTTATTTCAGTTAATTTTATAGGAATAAAAGAATTACTTCAAAATGTCCTGACCTGAAGCAGTTTTGGAGAGCTGAGCCTTGGCAATGGAAAACCCATGAAAAGTCAAATTCCCCTAAATGGCCACTGCATGGAGAGTTAACAGAGAGTAACCAGCAGGGCCATATTTTTCACCTGAGAGCTCTAAATTCTAAATGGAAGCAAATGAACTACTAGTTTAGTGTACAGCCACTTGTTTCTCACCTACAACCAGTAACCTGGATAACAGAGGAAAGGAAATGTAACAAATGATGCTGCCTGATGTTGAACGAAGATTTTAGAAGATTACAGACTGGTTTTGTACATTAATAAAAGAGCAGAATTACTGGATATGTACGCAAATATGCTACATTCAGAATGATTCTTGGTGGTTCTGTAAAAGTAATTAATTTCTAATAAATCTATCAGAGTTCTCTGAAGGAGTGAACAGCCATGCTGATATGGGAGATTCAGCTGATATGGTCTCCTGGGATTCCTGAAAGTCACTTGACCAGATCATTCACCAAAAGGTCTTAAAGAAGTTAAGACTGGGATGAGATGGACAATGCTGACATGGGTAGGCAAACAATTAAAAGAAGTTACTTTTCTCACCAGAGGGAACTTAACACTGTGGTCCCATATCTGATGAACCCTGCTCTTCATTATATTCACAAATGAATGGAATATGAAGTGACAAAGTTCAGTGACTGTTCTGAACTCTTCTTTGTGTCAAAAACAAAAGCTAGCAAAGTTTGAAGAGCTGCTGTAACATCTTGTGATACTGAGTAACATGGCAGGGTAGGGAAAAGGAACATGTGTAAATGTAAAAAGAGTTCACAAGAGAAATTCGAATTTAATATATTTGATTGCAGACTCTGAAGAAGCTATTATCAGCTAGTACAGAGATTCTGAAGTTATAATAGCAAATTATGCAGGAACATCAGCATAGTCCTGAATGGCAGCCATAGTCCTGAATATGAAGCAAATCACTAGGGAAGGGAGGGAAAATGATGCATAAAACAATATTAAGCTATGGTATCTTGAAGGCTGTGGACATTTTTTAGCCTTCATATCTGTGTGTGTGTGTGTGTGTGTATACATATACATATATATGTATGTATTTATAAAAGAGTACGGTTGAATGACAAGAAAAACTGGGGGTAAAAAGGTTCAATACAGAAAAAATAAAATATGGAAGGACTCTAGCTATGGAAAATATTGACTCAGAGGAAATATGAAAGAGAGCTGTAAAATCATGTATGGGATGAAAATCAATAAGGAAGGATAATTTTGCTCTTCTAAATAGGAGGGACCATCCAAGGAAATCATTAGGCAGCAGCTCAGCTGTAGAAACCAGACATGGGGATATATGAAGTACTTACATTGATTCAAAAAGTGATTAAACAAATTTATGAACATAAAAATGAAATAAAACACAAACGCCTATTTAATGCTGAAGAAAAGTAAGAGATGTCTCATTAGACTTTGGCAATGCCTCTCCCAGCAGTCCTTTATGATGACTCTAACTTTTGACAAGTGTTACACATTGACAATACTTGCCTTTTCTTTGGCACATAGTTGCTGTGGAATTAAACATTAACTTGGCACTGACCTCTTTGAGAAACTCCAGATCAGTGAGTGTCACAGACATTTTATGAATGAATTCAATCTTGTAACCTGCACACACAATTCTTGAGCTGACAGGATAATAGTTTAGTAGTTTTAGAGTAAATAATACATATCAAAACCAGTCACTGTGTATGGGAGGTTTTACCAGTTTCACCATTGTTGAAAAAAAAAGCAGGAGTCCCAAAAGGGAAGGTAGAGGGGGGAAAAAAAAGTATGCAGCTTATTTTAAAATAAAATAATTCCAAATTTTTCCAACTGATGATTCATGAAAGGGCTTTTTCTTTTTTAATGTATGCAAGCAAGCAGTTTTTTGTCTTCCTTGTTCTGGCTTTTGGATTTTATTTCTGTTTATTTTGCTTTTATATCATAATGCCATGATATTCTTGATCCAGGTTTCAAAGGTCTGTTCCTACTTAGCATGTACTTGAAGTACTTTAGAGAGGTTCCCTGATTTCTTTCTTTTTTTTTT
>VXAX01002162.1:1839391-1900416 GCA_013399835.1 Leptocoma aspasia | reverse complement strand
AATTCTTTTAGAGGGTTCCCCTTTTTTTTTTTTTTTTTTTTTTTTTTTTTTTTTTAATATCTGGAACATTATCCTTGTCCTTTTTCATTCTGAGACCCCTCAAAGAGTCACATTCACACACTCATATAGGATGCACTGGCTCAGAGACATGACAGCTTCCCTTCAGATTGCCATCTTAATGACTCAGCATGCATCTTAAGATGTTTAAAATGAGGATGGCATAACCCAAGGTCTGGAAATTTTGCAGACTGTGAAAGTTATTTAATAAGGTTTAAAACTGGAAACAGGTATGTGATAGCACTGCAGAGTTTCTAGTAGATGAAGTTGATGACGATAAATCCCCAACCCTGTGGGGTTTTTTTTCTTTTTTCTTGGGGGAATTATCTTTTTTGTGGATATGCTGCTGAAAGTATGGAAGTTCTGCCTAACAGCTCTGGCTTCTGCCCTGAAGTGCCCTGACCACTCTGTTTGCCAGCCAGCTTTCTTGGGTGAGAAAACCTCATCTTGCAATGCCTAAAAGCTGGGATCTTCAGGAGTTGAATACTTCTTCTGTATTCTTGAATACACACCAGATATGTGCAGCTCCCCTTGTCAGAGTTCCTGAGGAATCTACCATGGCTTTTGGAAAGTTTTAACACCCAGGGATGTGCTATAGTCACATATGCAGAAAAAGGAAATGAGAATGATAAAAATAAATGCCAAGGAAAGCAAGAGTTCCGTTTCAGATTGAGTTCACAAAATACATGGTCACCCATACACAGCTGCAGATGTTAAAGACATTTAACACTAATAGAGAGATTAGAGGGCAAGTGAAAAAACGGCATCTTAAGAGGCAACTTATGGCCTACCAAGACTGAAGCTCCTTCCTCCTGTTGCACCCCGAAGATAACTCATATTGCCATTGCTGTTAATGTTAAAGGCATAATGGACATAACTCAGCATAAGTTGTACCCATGGTCTGGTGAGGGACAGAGCCTGGAATGGAACCAGCAGTTGGCTGTTGGTGATTTGGTGCCTTGGTATGTATCTGATGGCTGTACCTGCCCTGAAGCCAGTCTTGGACTCCAGCCATCTCATGGAGATGGCCTAAAATGCCAAAGGAAGTGACCTGACACAAGCTACACCTTTAGGTCGTACATGACCAAAGGGACCCAATTGGGATTAGCATTGGGATTAGTATGGGGTGCAGAGTGCTTGCTGCTCTTGGGATGCCCTGGCACAGTCAAGCAGCACAGCTGTCTTTGTGGCTCTGACTCCAGGATGTCCTTCCCCTGTGCTGTTCCAGTAGCCCCAAACAGTTTCACTTCAGGAAGCCAAGGTTTCACAGATCAACTTTTGAAAGTAACCCAACAACAAAATGTCTTACAGACTTAAATGCTTCTTTTTCTCTTGGTATCCTCATATTTTAAATGTAGAATTTAGAAGTCTTTTTAGTTGTAGGTCTGCGTGTGTGTGCCTTTTTTCTCAATTTGCTTAAAAAGTGCATAGGAAATCACAGAGCAAATAATACAAATATGTCAGATAATACAAAAGCAGATTCAGGATCATGAAGCACTATTTGCCAGTTTTGTTTAGCTTAGAATCAGAGTCAAGCAGCGTGACTTCTTTTTGCACTTGATAATCTTGGAGAAACAGCCCTGCACAGTAATTAGGCTCATGTACTCAGGTCTCTATCTATGACTAGCATTAGATTCTGCTGAAAATCCATTATGAGCTGAGTTTTCTTCTGACTTTTAAATATGGGAGAAGGAGTAATACCTTTCTGGTTTTAATTCATCCAGCACCAGTCTCAGCAACTTCAGAGCAGTTATCAAAACAGAAGATCAGTGTTGGCAGATGTCAGACTTGTGGCTTTCATGGGTACCATCTCCTCCTGTCTGAAGCATTCAGCATGGCACCGTAGTGTTCTGTGCCTTGGTGGGGTGGAGTGGAAGTTACTTGGACTAAAAGCCTTTTAACAAAGTCTGTGACATATAATATTTGTGTGTCATGTGCAATTTCTATGGAAAGCCAAATTAATGGTAAAGATTGTTTGATGACACATAGTTAGTAAGAGTATGTACAACTAAAACATAATTAGTAGTGCACAGGATCAGACTTAGGAATGTTGTAATAACAAGGAAGTGCTTTGAACACTTGAGATAACTCTCAAACCAAGATAAGCCTTGAATACTTCACCTGTACATGAACAGGTCTCTAGGAGCTGATCATGATACACACAAGTAATTTTCCATCTCAGTTAGGGAACTGGTAGAATGAACCAGTAGCTCAAAGAAGATCAACATCAAAAGCAACCTTGAAGTATTAAAAGCAACAATTTCCAGGTAAAGCCTGAGTACCTCATTTGTACTGAGGAAGGAGTTTTGAAAGAGTGTAGGAGAGGTTGGCATTTAGCTCTCGGGGTGCTGCTGGAATAGTTGAATGCTGCACTTTGACTGACTGAGTCCTGACTTAAGAATCATAGATGAAGGACACGAAAATGGTTTTGAAGCAATCTCTTGGTGAGCAGCCTAAGCCAGGCTAGAACCTGCTTAATTGTTGTGCTCTGCCTCCAGGAACTTGATCTCCAGTTTTGCAACAAAGACGTCAACTTTGTCTCTTCTAGAATAGCCCCTTTCAATTACCACTCGGAAAGAGGCAAGTCCAGAGTAAAAACAGTGGGTTTGGTTTGTACTCTTTTTCTGGAGGCAGTAAAGCCAAATTAGCCAGCATGCTCTTTCACTCAGAGATGTGTTTAGTGGAGACATGTCAAAACAGTAGCACTGGTCTGGGCTGGCAAGGAATTTCAATGCAGCGAAGAGTGGGTATTTGAAAGACCCTTTTCAGCTTCAGGCAGGTCCTAACTCACCACCATGACATCTCTATTGGATAGCAGGAATAATTACTTTTCTCTAAGCATTCAATATTTCTGGTTTTCAATCATAGCCTGAATGCTGCAGGGATCTTACTAAAAACTCCACTGCTAACAGTTTATGTGACACTTGCCTGACTGAAAGACCTCATTGACCTGTTAGCAGATTATAATCATTGGACAAAGCTTCTGGATCCCTCAGGAAACTCCAGCTCTGTAGCTGTAGCAGAGACAGGCTCCTCTATGTACAGGAGCTCATTGTCTCAAGGCATTGGCCCCAGGATCTGGGCTCTAACTCTTGACTATTTCTCTGTAGTTTAAACATTTCCTTTCCCAGAAGCGCAATAGCAACGTGAGCTTCTGGCTTGTAGCTGAAACCCTCAGAAGCCACAAGACAAGATGCAGACATGCTTTGCAGAAAACTTACACTCCTGCTAGTACTGGACCTAAGATGAAATTTGAAGGTTTACAGAAAGCACAGGCTTTTTCTCCCCTCATGGGGCAGCTGAAGAGAGTCTTTCCCCATCCCATGTAGTGAAGTATGATTGCAACTTCTTTTCCAGCTAGTATAAATTTCCACAGGAACAGATTGTGTATAATTTCATGATCTTTCCTGTGCTGTACAAATGTGGCTCCCAGAAATGGGTAGACGTAAATTTGTACGTGGTGGTGTTGCAAAATAAATAGCTCATTGCTTTTTAACTTTTGGTGGTTTATTTGTAAATAATTAAAACTTTTTTAGAATCATGTTGAAAATTTAGTAGCAAAACTGTAACGCGGTTTGGCTTATTACTGGCATCTCACTGCTTTTCTAAGAACAATAACAGCCACAATCAATACCTTAAAGATGAAAAAGTGGCCTGACCTTTGGGTTATGTTCTGTCAGTGATGTTACAGTTTCATACCTTTAAACCTCTCTGAATGCTCGAGGGATATGCTTAGTGGAGATAGCTCACTGCTATAGGTCTTACCATGGGTGAGTTTCATTAGTCCATCCGAAAATAAAGAAATAAATAAAGCTGATTAATGCTCAGCACAGCTCAGACAGTCCAACTGCAGTGGTTTAACAAAGCAAAGCTCTTCCTGTTCCCTCCAGACTCTCTGTTCATGAATGTTTCAGCCTAGCTGACAGCTCTGCCTGTCCCTGCTTCACAGGCATTTCATGAGTATGAATGAATGTGTGCTGAAATCCTCAGGGATTCCTCCCATCTTGGTGCCAGTGGCAAAATTTTAATGAGAGAGGACTCAGTCCCAATGGAGGAAGGAACTGGAGCTGTAGTGAATATTAGCTGCTCACGGAAATGAGGGTGTTCTTTCCCACTGTTTAGATTGCAGCACAAATTAGCTGAATATATCAAAATGTTTTAGTTCTGCCTTAGTATAGAAATGGTTTTAGCTCAAAACCTCAGTGTGAATTTCCTTTTATGCAAGTTGAGACACGCTTGGCCCAGACGGCAGAAAAACTGCTGCAATTTGGTTACACTAAAGCTGAGGAGCAATAAAATGCCAAGCGTTTCATAAGCCAGGAGACCACACACGCACTCTTCCTGCTCAGCAGAGCAAAACCAGCAGAAAAGTGCCCTTTTTGCCAGTGCCCAGTGAAGCCTCCCAAGTGCAGGGAGAGCAGGGGCAGCCCATCGAGCTGCCAGTCCAGGGCTGGCATAACCTCCTCCCTGAGTCTGGGTGAAATGCACCCCAGCTCCATGCCCTCAGCAGACCTGCCTCCCTGCCTGTACCCAGAGGGGACGAGGCACTTCACATCTTATTGTACTAATTCCTGCTGCCCTTCTGTGCTGTCTCTTCTCTTGCTGGCCAAGTTACAGTGCTCTTTGTGGGCAGGCCTGCATTCAGTCTTGGAAAAATTGGCAAGTGACAAGAATAGAGCTTCCCATCATTCACTGCTGGCAGTCCTTCCTTGTCCCCATCATGTCCTACAGTGAAGCCAATAAACTGCAGCTAGGGACCATCACACTCACTGCAAAGTCACAGCAGTGTCATGGAAAGCCTCCCCCCACATCAGGATTTTCTTAATTTGGTGAATTATGGTGAAGAGGGCATATAAATTGTATACCAGCATTTGGGCTCTAATTACATCTCCAGTGTGTTATGCAATGACACTAAATCACCCTAAGAAGCTGTTAAGTAGGACAGGTATTTTTTTGCAGTTTCATTATGATGGTAAAGGCTGAAAAAAGAACAAAATCACTGTTCCTGTAACATTGTATGTATACTTGTGCAACCTTCTGGTGTCCTGGGGTGGAAATTTCAAAGCTGTTTTACCTTAATTCCCTGGCAAGGAAATTTCAGAAGAGTTCCAAAGTGACAGGCACTTCTCTCAGGTCTCTTCCAAGGCTCCCTTTCACTAGGGAAGGTCACCCAGGCCTCTTGTGCAGGTGTCACCATATTGGCAGTGGTGGTGATGGCATTTGCCAGAAATATACTTTAAAGTTATGGGGTCCCCACTGTGGCATATGGACCCTCCCTGAGGACGCTCTGTTACTGGTAATCAAAAAGTAAACAGCACTGTGTGCATCCCATCTGGGGGTCTGAGGCACAACAGGGCCAGTGACACCACGTGTGAACCCCTGCTGCTGTGACCATGTCCTGGGGGCTGCAGGACACAATGGTCCCAGTTGCTGTCCCTCTCTACACTTCTCTGCATGCAAAGCCCGAGAGTCACCTGGGGATAGGTTTCTGTCAGAGAGTCCTTCTAACAAGTCCTCTCTTCTTCATGAGAACACTGATGTGCCAAACATGTGGTTTTGAAGATTAAAAATACTTTTGGTTAACCCTTTTGGTTGGTACAAATGTGACCCAGAAGTAAATTACATGGCAAATTTCATTCAACAGCTAGCTGGTCAAGCGAGGAAAAGAGCAATGCTTCTGGGTGGCAGTTTCGTGTTCTTTTGTTGCTACAAAGAAAGCAGATGAGGATTTACATCAGCTTTTTGTTTGAGGAACCATAACACAGTGGGAGTTACAATCCTCATCCTCAAACCTATTTAATTTTGAGATGATAGAGGTAATCATGGGAAGCAATCTTCACTTTGCAATATTGAATTACTGTTATCTCATATCTGTGTAAATGCCTGGATCGAGCACCTTTTTGAGAAGTGATCTGTCACAAAGTGTAGGAAATGCAGTGCAAAAGAACTGTCACCAATCCTTTTCTAGATGTAACAATGTATTTTAGCTGTTAAAGCACAGGAAAGCCTGTTACATGAAAGCAGAGAGGAACACGAGGTTTAAGGTCATGTGGATTAAAGTGCTTCCTGATGTGTAGCATTCGGCAAAGCTTCCTGGTTTTTTTTCTTGAATAATTATTCATGAGGATATTCCTGGCATGTCAGTCTTACTTTGGAAAATGCAAAGTAAGGTGTCCTTTGCTTATTCCATTGCTGGGATTAATGCTCTCCATATGAAGAAACGCTGAAGATGATCACTTTTATGAGTTTACTAGAAAATAGGGGATTCCTGCAGAAAAGCCCACTTGCACTCAGGGAGCTATGCATCCTCCCTTCCGACTCCACAGAGGAGTTTCAATGTTTCCTTTCCTTCCCAATCTCTCTCTGTTTATAGGGATGGAAGAAGAGCTTGCCTGTGGTGCACCCCATGCACTGCTGAAGGTGGGCTCAAACTCCTGAGTGCTCGACACGCCCAGATGGTGCAGAAAGTGAGCCAGGATGCAGCCCAGGCTCCTCCTGCAGGTGCCCACAGGACATTTCTGTCAAGGCTGTGCTGTGCTCCTCTGGTGATGTTGTGCTTCACTCATCCTCACAGCTACAGTTTTCTTGGGATGTGTTTAGCTCACACAGGCACATAAATAAGTGGTCAAGGACATGTTAGAAGCATGGCCAAGGACAGGGAAGGCCCCAGCTATGGCTGCCACCTCTGCTTCCTGCAGCCTTTGTCTTGGCACAAAATGTACTTACTAGTTTGCAAGAGGGTATAGGTTCTCTTGTTCTTACATAAGTCACGTTCTTCTTTTTGCCAAAGACAGCAACTGCATTAATGTCCAAAGCACTTGGACACACCAGGCACAATTAAAGCCTGCTATATCTCCTCTTTTATCAGGGAAGACAGAGCAAGGATAAAGATAAACTTGGCCAGGAGTGAAACTTCTGCTCAGTTTTGTGCTCCTCATGCATGAATGTTATCGCAGCATTTAAAGAACAATCACTTGCTGACAGGGTTAATAGCAGCAGCAGGCCATATTTCATTAGTGCATCCACACAGGGTATTGGCCAGCTCTAACAGCTGCCAAGGGTTGCACTTGTGAATGCCAAAGAAAGTTTCTTTTATTTGCCTGCCTGGGTACAGATGTTGGACCTGAATTACCTCTCAGCAGGAGGTCCCTCATTGTCTCCCAAAATATCTCTGAGTCACTTAATTCCATCAGGTCACTCGCTGTACCTGACCTTTAGCTAGAACATCCCAACCTGCTTTTCCCAGGACTGTGTCCAAGCTGACAGTGGGAAGGCAGTGCATGCACACAAGTGCAGGGTGCCTGTAAACAGGAAAAATTACAATGTGAGGGTTGGGAGAACCACAGGAAGGATTATTTGAGCCTATTTCTAATGTTCATTGGTCACTGGCTGGCTGAGCCACCCTCTGAGGGTTCTCTAGGCTGAGTCCAATGCCTGCACCCAAAGTGAGACTGTTTGTGTCTGAGTGGCTGAGCCCGGCCTAAGTGCCTGAGGACCTGTTGTTGGAGAGGTTCTTCTCTGGGTTTCCTCTTTTCTGGGTGCTTTGGTTCAACTCTTGGGGGCATACAATTGTTGAAACAAAGACATGGAACTTTGGAAAAGCAGTTTTTAAACCCCTGTGCTTTTCTCCAGGGGTCTGTGGTGCTTGCTGCAGGCACAGCAGCACTAGCACACCACTTTCTTCCTCAGTTTCCTTCCTTCCTAAAGCCAAGGATCTTCAGGGCTCTTCTGAGGAGGTTTCTCCATGCCTGCAATCAGGCACAAGTGCATGCCCATTCAATGAGTCATTTTAACCTCTTGTGACTAACCCATCCAACCTGAGGGAGGGAAGGGAACTATAATAGTAATAACAGTTTGTGTTGCCACTGGAGGGTTTCAAAGTGCTTCCTAAGCAATTTTCCTTATCAGGGCTTCTCTGAGAAATGACAAACATGCAACTGATAATTCATGGCCATTTCTGTCTACTATCTTTTTAAACTGCTTGTGGCTTTTTGTTGGTGAACCCACAGCGCTTCTGAAACTCTCCCGCAGAATCCCAGAACGGGTCAGGTTGGAAGGGACCACAGTGGGTCATCTGGTCCAACCTCCCTGCTCAAACAGGGTCATCCCAGAGCACATGGCACAAGATTGTGTCCAGACAGCTCTGGAATATCTCCAGTGAAGGAGACTCCACACTCTCTCTGGGCAATCTGTCCTGGTGCTCAGTCACTGCACAGGAAAGTTCTTTCCCATGTTCAGGTGGAATTTCTTGTGCATCCATTCCTGCCCCTTGTCCTATTGCTCGGCAGCACCGAGAAGAGCCTGGATCCATGCTCTTGACACCCCCCCTTCAGATACTTACCAATCTTGATGAAGTTCCCTCTCAGTTGTCTTTTCACCCAATTCCTCATTTTCCCTGGCCATAATCAATTATCATTTCCAGTCTGGAAAATAATACAGTGAATTGCACTGTAGTGAAA
Organism: Leptocoma aspasia; assembly: GCA_013399835.1. NCBI lineage: Eukaryota > Metazoa > Chordata > Aves > Passeriformes > Nectariniidae > Leptocoma > Leptocoma aspasia. The sequence continues at coordinate 1,891,900 of VXAX01002162.1, read as the reverse complement.
GCAAAATTGAATGCATAAAATACCCATCTGTTTTTTTAACACAACCTGCCAGTTTTAAAAAACAGGAATTGTTGCAATGACTGCAAATTATTCAGCTGCCAGGGAAGGCAGAGGAGCCAAGTTCACCTATTTAAACCCTTGGGACTGCTCAGGTACACCTCCAACAGAAAATGAGAGACAGTTCAAGGAGGCAGATATTGCTATAGTTTTACATTTTATTAATATTAATTTGGATATTTCTTCAGTCAGTTTTTCTCCTGGCTCTTCAGCTGTTTTTCCCAGTGCCTTGTGTACAGTAAGAATGTATACAGGAGAGTCTAATTGAAAAGTTATACTAATCATAAATAGATTCTTGATTGAATTGGGAGACAAAGTGGACCAAATTAAAGCTGCTTGGCTTAATGCTTGGGTTGTGTTTTTATTCTGTAAATGCAGAAAAATGGAAAAAGCACTGTTCTTTCTGTCCAAAACCTACGTTTCTTGCTGTAGATTGAGTCAGTAACCACTGAGGATTGCAATGAGATCTGTCTGGAGAAGACCTTTACTCAGCCCCTTTCCCTCTGTATTTTAACAGCTAATTTTCCTTCCTTGTATCTTCTATTAATTTTTATGAAAGTCACCCAATTTGCAGAATACACATGAAACAACTTACATTTTGCTTGCATCAGCAACTTAGTGTGAGCGAGGAATCCAAAATTAATGAAGCTTGATTGGGATCAACACATGGCTACTGTTCCCTAACTCTTCCCCTGCCTACCAATCCCTAATAAATCAAATTCACAACAGTAAAAAGAACAAATCAACTGTCCACAGTGAAATATTGTTTAAATAATGACTCACCCAGATTATATCTCAATGGTTATTATACAACCATTGGAAAATAAATTTTACAGAAAGCACAGAAATAGTCTAATGGCTGAATTCTGTCTCAGACACTGTAAATGGTTCCTTTCTTGGGAAGAAATTAAATAAAATGTGTACAGGTGTCCACATTATACAATCAGACTCTTTTGTATATAAGATATAGAAATATATTCCCTTTCTTTATTACAGTTATAAAAAAATCCCTACTGTTGATGATGCAATCTATGTGCATAGTGTTTGTATGAATATTTAAAGTGTAGATGTAGAAGCTGTAGATTTTGCTAAATGTAGGACATATTATCCCAATGGCAGGGAACAATTTCTTCTCTTGAGGGACCATCTACCCATAAATATCTGTAAAATGGCTCTTGTCTTTTTTATGGCTTTCATGTTATAAAAAGCTGAAAAAGCACACAGATAATAAGCAGCTATGGATGGCTAATTGATCTGACATTTTTTCCCCAGTAGTATTTATCACATTATGTCAGACTTCCAGAAAATGTGAGATGTTTTATACTACCTCAGTAATATACAGTTCAGCTGGATGAATTAGAAATTACTGATCCTGTTGGGTCATCACTTTAACCTGCACGTTAATGAAACTCTGATCCAAACCTTTTTTCAGAATTATCAAAAGATGTCTGATGTAAGAAGTTTCAAAAAATTTATTTAGTATGCTTTTTGGACAATGATTTCTAAGAATGACAGAATTGACTGTTGAAAACTAGACTTACATTAAATCTAAATATTATTTTTCATGTCATATTAGCATGTTAGCATATTTCTGTGTACATTTAGCATATCTATTTTCTCTGTCTGGAGTGTTCCTCTCCGTGGTCTCCACAAGTTTATTTTTGTGCTTAATTTTCCTCTATTTGACTGCCAGCCTGTGTATATGTCTGTTTTTCATCATATTAGTGGTGTTAACCTGAGCAACAAGGTACCTAAAATTTAATGCCATTTTTTATGACAATTTGATGAGACCTGTAGAGTTGCTGTTGCCAGCCTGGAGAGCAACATGCAGAGTATATTTGTCTGTTTTACTACTTCCTGGTTTTGCACTCTCAGACATTTTATCCCTTCTGCTAACACACACCAGACACTTTTATTACAGTTGCATTTTAGTGCTGGGATTTAGTTGCAGATGTTACTCTGGTTTTTGAGGGCAGAGCTCAGTGGGACACTCTAAGCTGCACAGTTGCTGCAGCAATTTCTCTGTACAGCTATAGATAGGATTAAGATGCATCTAATTTAGTTGTGCCTTCTAGCTTAGCTTGCTGCTTTGCAGGGGAGGAGTTAGGAGCTACAGAAAAGGTGAAGCAGCATAATTGAAGTCCACACCGGATTACCTTCAGCTAGATTGCCCAGCTCATTACTGACACACATTCTGCCTGCTGCTTTCTGCCAATCTCATGCCCTCCACTACTGACACTGACATATCTCATGGCAGAGGGCTGCACTCAGCATTGAAGGAATACAGAAAAAAAACCTGTGGAAGATGAATTTAAATGACTGTCCTTAGCAGCATAAATATACACCTGACAAATATTGAGATATATAGGAACACCAGAAAAACAGTTTAACCCTAATTCTATGATTTGCCTTCTATGCCCGCATTACATGAAACCCAAATTTGTCAGCTGTTAGCTGTCAGCTGATCAATCACCTGGGTATATTGGCAATAGAATCACTCCAACAGGGGATTTGTAGCAAATTGATAGCATTAAAATATTTTTATGATTGTTTATCTGTATCTATATAGTTCTATTTTTACATCACTGGATTATCAAAGATAAAATGCAATAGAACAAGAGTGTCTAATGCATCTTAGTTGGATTCTTCACTGATTTCTTTTTAAAATATCCCAGCTACTTGGAAAGTACATAAAACTTTCTTAATAGCATCACGTAGAGTTCAAATTTTAAAATGACTGCAAGAAGATGTCTCTTCTTAAAGCTGTGCTGATTCTATTGTGTGACTCTGCAAAGTAATCAAACTGAGTATGTAAGTGTTCTCTTTTATGGGGAAATCTCACCCATGCTGGAAACAATAGCAAAGTATCCATTATCTTTAATGGAAACAGGATTTCCCTCTTATGTTTTTTATTTGCTTTTGGTTTTTTTATGGACAAATTATTGAAAAGATATGAATTGAGTTGGTCATATATACTACTGAATGGTCTATAAAAATAGACAGATACATACCTGTGCACATAGAGTAAAAGTAATCACTGTCACAAAGAAAATATTGCTGCATTGCATTAGAAGCTGTGAATTCAATAAGAGGGTTCTCAATGCACAAATAAATTCTTTAGAATAGACAGTCCCATAGAATACATACAAATGAAGTCTACAAGATTTCAGTGCAGCTTTGCAGAGCTCCCTTTTCAATGCTTGGCTTTTTTCTTTGGGTACTGATTTACTTCCTGTGCTCTAGAATACACTCTCTTCTTTCCTGGAAGGAGAAAATTTGTTTTGCTGACTTCACTTAAACCCTTGTCATTGGATATTTCCCCTCCTAAAAAAAAGCACTAGCACTTACAGACCACAAAAATATATTCACTCAGCAATTTTCCATGACACTTCAGTTTTAAAGTTAACAATAGTATAATTTCACCTGAACAGAAGTAGATTTCCTGAATCACTATGCATGTATGCATTACACATAGCAACTAATGAAAATATTTGAGGTACAGGTTTTGTGATGGAAAGGTGATCATGATGATGTATGAAAGGAACATCAGGACAAAATCTCTTAAATAAAGGAAAATGGCACAAGACTATGAGGCTGACATGATATGCAAACGGAAATCCACGTGATATATGTGGTAAAAAGGTTGAATTGTCACATTCTAGGCCCATGATTCTTAAAGGATTCTGGGAGGATTCTCCTCTGAAGATGCCATTTTTCTAGCTCATTGCCAAGTGCCATATTTTTTTCAGATGGGTTTGCATGACTCCATCGTCTTGGAGCAGAGCTCAGGGTGTGATGCTTTGGTTCCTGACTGTGTCATGCCGCATAATCGGGTGAAAATAGTTCACACATTTGTCATGACGCAGTCCAGCATCTGTAGCTGCACAACATTCCCCACTTTTGTACTTAGAGTTTAGTGACTTCATAAACAAAGCCATATGACCTATAGTTATAATAAACTAATGCAATTCTTTTCCATAGCATGTATCTTCAGCATGGCCCAAGTACAGACCACTCCTCTGGCTACTCTCCTCTGTGTAAATGGATTATGCATCCTCTTTGTTACCTGGCTTGTGGTTATTCTGGTATTTTCTCTTTTGAAGCTCTCTTACTGCATATATAAAAACATTCCATTGTTTTTGGGCTTTTGAGCAATACAACTGCTGCTGTAGCCTGTTGTGAAATGAATTTTAGAAATTTGTTTCCTGTTCAAAGACTGGGTGCTTAAGACAGCAGGGGATGTAATTAAAAACCCTTTAAATAATTCATGGATATAATAAAGCTAACCAAGCCATGTCAGAAGTATGGTTTGTGTAATTGAGAAATAATGAAATGATGCTTGTGGAGGTCCATGCTGGCATCTGCTCTGGAGAGCAATAAAGCATTTGCAAACCTTAGAAAGACACAGAAATAGCAGGGTCTTTGGAAGACAAAAATTATGAAGTCCATCTGATAATTTAGCCAAAGTGCATTATGATTTGAAGGGGAGGGTAGAGAGAATGTTTCACTGGACATGAAGGATATAAACCCATCCACACCATTTCTTCTGAAAACAATAGCTCAACAGCTACAAGTGCTTGGCAAGTTAAGCCACGCAGGCAGTAGGAGGTACAGAGATTATGTAATTTTTCAACTATCTCCCATTTTCATTAAAATGGGTCAGCACAGCTTGTATGTAGAGTCTACTACTGTCCATAGTTTCAATTTATCTATAATTGCCCTGCTCTGCTCAGTACTGTGCTCTCACTGTTTTTTATAGACTTGGCTTCCCTTAAGAAAAAGATTGGAAGAGGTTTAATGGCTGTCAGGATGGCTGAAAATAGTGCTAAAGAGAGTCAGATAAGGAACGGAAACTTCTCATGAGGAACCAGCTGCTCCTGGAAACATCCAAAGGAACTGCAGGCTGAGCAGACTGGTTTTTGGGAATGAGTGAATCATTAGTGTATGGTGGGGAGTGCTGACGGGTTGGTACAACTGCCTGCTTGGCTTTCATGGGCCAGGAGAGCACAGATTATGGGGCTGGCATTTTGCTGTGTTTCTATTTTCTCAGGGTATGTAATTTTCTGGTCTTTTCAAAGTCAAATTTAAATAGAAGTAGAAGCTACCTTAAAGCCATATTGCCCCCTGCATTTATATTCTAGAATTGCTCTGAGCATAGAGATGAATTAAAACAGGACTGGGCTCATATTTTTTCCTCTTCTTATCTCCCTTGCTTTTTATATTTCTCAAATAAGTGTTCACCTGTGAATCCCTTTTACAGAGTAATTTCCCAAGGCTTACGAACCAACTTTTTAGTTAGCTGACTGTTTTACAAATCTCTTATGTGACATTTATTTACTATGTATAAGGATTCCTTCATGAAGTTATTTCCCTGTATTCTTTAAAATCTTTTAAAAGTGTATCCATATGGCAGTTACTCCATTATCTGCCTCCTCCTGATTTTTAAGAGGACTGGCTGTATACAATAGTTATCCTCCTGAGATTTCAACTAACTTCTCAATTGCCTACTGACCTTTACCTTTGATATAGACATAAATTTTAAAGGAAATACACTCTTCAGGAGTTTCATTCCTTCTGATTATGCCAGCTATTTTAGAAATGAACAGCTGGTAAATTTGCTGAAGCAGACCTGTGTGGTGCCACATTTATGGAGTGCTTTCTCGGAGCAGAACAATACATTATAGCTTTAGCCACAAAGTGCAATCTAAAAATAATTCTACTTTGCTCCAGACATGTGTATGCATTGATTATTTTTCTCCTTTAGAGGTGATTTAAGCTATTAAAATGTAGGACGGGTTCAAGAAAGGGAAATGTGATTAGACCAGGTGCATTATATCTTTATCAGCTTCCGGCTTTCTTGTAAGAATTGTTAGTTTTAGCTTTGAAATGAATCACTTGTCATTTGCATACTCAAGTAAGACTTTACTTTTGGCAAACAGTTAATGTTGAAGTTTTAACGCGGAGGAGTGGAAATGAAAAATGTGACTGTCAGGTAACTTTGCTGAATTTTATTCAAGACTGAGCTGTGTTTAATGCTTAATGCTTAATGTTTAATTTTTAATTGTTCATTGTCTTTGGTGCTGAAAATAAACCAGAGTTCACTCAGTCTGCATGACCTAATAAAATGCCTTTGGAATGTGAAGTTTAGTTCCATGTTTTGTGCATGGCATGAACCCACAAAGAAACAAAAAGAAGTGGACAGAGTTCTTCCTGAGTTGCTGGACTTCAATAAAGACCAGCATATTCTTGGTAATGCATCAGGCTTTGGTGATTTTCAGGAGAGGAGAGGGAGCATTGCAGGGTTCTGCTCTCTAGGGCTCTGTCTCCCTTGCCAGTTTGTGAGGTGCCTCAGCCATGCTCCCCTCTGCCCAGCCACTGCCTTCCTGCACACACTTCTTCTTCAGTGTGTTTTCTCCACAAAGGACAGATCTTTCCATGCTGTTAAACTCCTCTTTTGTCCGCCTTTGGCAAAGCTTCTTAAATATCTGCTATTTCTTTGCCCTTGCCTCTTCCCAAGTACCCAAGATTGCCAGTGTCTCAGCTGCACTTCTGTCAGGTTCTGGAAGCAAATGAGATTGTGATTACCTGCATGATCTGTGGAGCAAGAGCTACAGAAATCTGGCAACAACATTAACTGCATTTTTTTTTCTTAAATTCAAAGCAGAAGAATACTGCTACTTGCACAGTGAATACTCTGTTGTGGTGAATAGTTCTGTCATGTTGAAGAATTCAAGAAGTATTTGGACGGTGCTCTCATGAACGTGGTGTGACTCTTGGGGATGGTCCTCTGCAGGGCTAAGTGTTGGAGTTGATGATCCTTGTGGGGCGCTTCCAACTCAGCATATTCTGGGATTCTGTGAATACTGAATACATATGGTAGTTTAAAAATGTAGTACAGTCTATAATACAAGGGGTATTAATGCTGCCCCACAATTTGAATCTTTAGTGTCTCTTAAATTCCTTCAAAGACAGTCCTAACTCAGTTGATAAAGGTGGATGATAGTTTTTAGCAGCTGGCTGGAGATATTTGATATGGGAGGGTTTTTAAAAATGACAAAAACCCCAAATCACTTGCAACTTCATTAGCATCAGTCAGTAACCAGAATATAACAAAAAGTTTGCATATAAATTGTCATCATTTGGTGTTTCAAAGATGAGCTGGGCACTACAAAGGTGGTAATACGGCTTTTTCAGGCTTCTTGCACTATGACTTTAAAATATTCTGTGGGTTTGAAGATTTCTTGATAACCACCAAAACTGTAAACATGATTATAGTATATTTAGGGATTGTGAAATAAATATGAAATAATTCTTCATGAGGGATAAGAGGGTGGTAACAAACCAGGGAATGCAAATGGGCTTTTTTCACCAGCAGTGATTCATGTCTGGGACAGACCCAGGGGCTATGTCTAAACAGGAGACATGGACCCATTGACATACTTATGGGTCAACCAAGTACTGCAGCCAGCTCCAGAGGAAATACAAATTGCTGGCAGCACGCCCACCCTTTTCCTGCTTCCACAGAAAATGGGGCAGATGAAGCACAGTTTGTACAGCCCAGGGGTTAGATGCAGAGTGTGAATAAAACAGTATCATTCCCATGGATGTCTCTAACTCTTGTAGTTTCATATAACTGCTGAGTTATACTCAAGGATTTAATAAAAATATGTGTCTGATTTATTCTCCAGGCTGGAAATCAATGGAAGATGACTGGCAGCAGAAATGTTCATTACTATTGGCATGGCATTCATACAAGGAAGCTTTTTGTGCTGCAAACCTAATTTTCCATTTTGAAGAATGACAGAGGTGTTAGAGAAAGATGCTTCTGTATCAGTTGTAGTATTATTGAGAAAATAGAATTCAAAGGGAGAAAAAGAGTCACCAGTTGTCACATTTGTCACTTGAATGGGAGGTTATCTCAAAGGAGACTGGCAACAGGAGTTATTAACTCAGCTTCTCTGATAGGGCTGTTTTTTGAGAAAGGTTATAAACTAAAAATTTGACTAAACTTTTTCTTTATAGATGAATGAGACTATATTATCATGAAGTACTGATAAGGCTGGAAACTACAATGGATGCTTACACCAAAACCATATTAGATATCAGTATTTTGTTCTATAAGGAAGAGGAAGGAACTAATTTTTTAATTTTTTCCCTGTTGTTTGGGATGGAGATTCTGAACTTCTGTATGTTTAAAGAAAGACTTTAACAGATTAAGAGTTATTCTACACAACTGACAAACTGCATTTGGTCACGCCCCACATGTGGACATGCTTTGGGGCATTTCCTTTGCTCTAGTAAATGCTAACTTCTTAATGTATGACAAATTTAGGGGCCAGATAGGAAACTGAAGGGTTTCTGTGAGTTTTATGTTCCCGATCCTAGTTCTGATTGCATGTGGAGGGGGCTGACAGCTGGTCTGTGAGTCAAACGTCTGAGCTAACAGAAGAAGAAGTAGATAAAATACGTGTTTACCCCTGAAAGACAGAAGACAAGGTCATTCACATGGGAACCCAGAGAACAGAGATAAGCAAGGGTAGTTGCAGTTAGAGAAGCAAAATGAGTACATGCCTTCTGATTTTTTGTAAATGCTTGCCAAATATGTTTATGCAGCTTGCTTGTCACCAATGAACGTGATGAGTTTTTATTGTAACCAATGATTTAATTGCAGTCTTTGTCAAGAAACACGCTTGGTTAAGGAATGTATTAAAAAAGGACATGCAGCAATAAAAAAAAGCCTTTGATACATTGCTCGGTGTGTAATTTCTGTCCGTCTTAACTACGACAATTGCAGATGGAATTTCCTCTGCATTTCTCCATGTCCTGAAGTCAAATGCTTGTTTTAACTTTCTCTTCTTGCTCATGGTGTCACATTTTTGATGAAATAATGACTCAATGAAGGACACCCACATTTCCAAGGAGATCAGACAGCATTTCACACCAAGAAAAATTTGCATATATTTGTTTCTCTTTCTAATCCTGGTAAGAATACTTGTGCTTCATGAAGTGTTTTTCAACACGGTGAAAATGCAGAGTGAGTGCCCACTGTCCCACCAGCATGGTGCCCCAGAAAGGCAGGGCTGTATGAGGGGGACTGATTCCACCACCATCGTTCATCTCACTTTGCTCTTCTGCTTGCCATTAAGAGCTGGTGATGGTGCACTTGTTTCTCCTGCTGACTGAACATAAGATGGCCTAAAACAGGGGAATCTTTCAGCATAATGACATTATCAGGCAAGGTGATTTACTACTGAGGAAGGATCCCATTGCAGCTTTTCTGATCATGCTTCAAGGTTTTGCCTCTTTTCTCTCCAGCCCTCCCAATAATAACGATGTATTATATTAAATTAAGTGGTAACGATGTATGAAGCTGTGGTTATCATTAAATATTTATGCTTCTGGAGTGTTGTAAACACACAATGCCCTAATTAACCATAGGTAGTCTACAATTATCCTGTGGTAATTATCCTAATTGGAATTGGCTCATTATGGAAAACAGAATAGAATTTGTTTTCTGCTTGGTACTGAAAAATAGAGTTGGCAATTAACTAAAAACAGCAGCCACTTCATCCAACTTAAAAAAATTAAATTGCCCTCTTAGAGCCTGTCACAGTTTCCACAATTGGAGCAGTTTTACAAACAAAACCAATAATCAGATCCAGCTTCCAAAGAATACATACTTTCATAACCTTGTCTCTCTGCCAGTGTTGACTGATAGCTGTGATGCACAGAGGTCCATAAAAAACCCCAAAGGGCTATCCACAGCACCCAGAGACACACAGATCATTTGTGGAGCTATTAGAGGAGTTAAGGGAGCAGTGAGAAAGCACATGCTTTCTTTTGCTTTGGGAATAATTCAGCCGTGGACATGGGGAGACTCTTCCTTGTTTGAGCATGATGAGCAATATTTCTGACCACTCCTCCCCTCTCCTGGCCACTGGGAAACCTTGCAAGAGTAAGACAGGGAGATCCCAGGCTGTTTGCAAGGGAGCAGCCCTACTCTTGTGGAGCTGTCACAGGCAACTGGATCTCTCCAATAGCCCAGGGAACTTGGCACTCATTCCAAATGCTCATTCCTAGGCCCCTGCCAGCAAGAGAGTGAAGCACTCACGTGCAGGACAGGGCAGGTGTATCCAAATGCTGTTGGGCACCATCCTGAACCAAAGAAGACATGGTATCTCTGCACTAGGCTGATTCCTGCTGGCCAGGGCCATGGCTGGACATGCTGCTCTGCTGCTGCTGCTGCTTAGCTGAGTAAAGGTGGTGTTGTCCCCAAAATCCCATCTCTACCCCTCCTTCCCCACCAGACAGCCCTGATTCCTTACACACCAATGTTGGGGTGCTGGGAATAGCAGGAAGCAGGAACAGCCTTACCTGGAACTACTTCTGGCAGAAGAGGATCTGTAATTTCAGCATGAGGATTGAGGACGGAATACTGCCAGTGTGAGGAATCTCCCGTTTCTAATTTTATTTTCCTATCTGTTCATAAATGTCATTAAAAATTTAAAAAGTGTAGGGTGTTACAAAGTCCTGTCATACAAATGTATCTTCTAAGTCATAAATTAATGATTTATTTTCTCCATCTGCTTTGCCTGATACAAACAGGAACAGTCTGCTTTTGCTGAGAGTGGAAATGCCTCTGCTGAAATGATCTTGTGGAAATAGGAAGATGCAAGAAGAAAATGTTCAAGTAGCCTGTAAAGACTGCATACTGCTACAAGCAGAAGGAAAATTCACAAAAGAAATAAGAGTTGGAGGATAGTGATTGATCCGTTTCATATGCTGTCCTCATGTGGTATGTATGTATCTGTTTTCCACAATTAATGAAAACCCACTTTTTTTTTCATTCTACTTCTAAAGCATGTCTTTCTTTTTGTTATGTCTGTGACTTTCAGTGTTGTTGGGACTTAGCCCCATTCTTTCCAGTGTTGTTTTTATTTTTTGCAACAATTATATTAGCTGCCATCTCCAAAGAGGAAACCAGTTTTTCCAGTTATAAATGAGGTTAACTGTGAAAAGTGAGAAAAGAAAGATGCTGAAGATGTGCCTGAGCAGTATTTCTACAGCACTTCCAAAAGGTAATATAAGCTAATGCTTTACAGACAGTGAACAATGTAGGCTTCAGTCAGAGCAAAGAAGGTAGTACGGTACTTCTAGTTAAATGATTTTTTTCTTCATTGTGGGAAATAAATCAATCTAAATTGCTTTTCTCTGTTTTCCAGATATCTTGGAGGCTAGCAAATCTTTGTGGGTAGATGTTAGCTATTTGCCTATGGTTATGCCTGGGGCAAGGAGCTATTGCACAGGGAGGCTGCTTTCTGGATTTGCATGGTAAATTTCAGAAGACCTCAGGGACAGAAGGTGGGGAAATATGTTGGTCTCATTGGGAGAATCAGGTCTGAGCCGTACCACGATCTTTTCTTCTTCTCCAGCCTCTAACCAGGGTATGTTGGGACTTCACTTTGTGGGGCTGAGGCAAGTGGAAGCATAATAGAGACAGGTGAGATTATAGAAAATAGTATTTTTGCTTGTTAGCTCAAATTAGGCACTCAGGAGGAAAATAACTGAGGCAACATCTAACTGGAGAAAGAGCCAGAAAGGGCAAATCTTTTTGCAAGGACAGTCTATGAGTACATTGAAAAATGATGGCTGTCTTTCACAGAAATAGTATAAAAATGGTATTAAAAAGTATGCACATGCATGTCAATTTTACCTTTAAATTTTTCACCCTTAGCTCATCCACACATTGTATTTTCCTACCTCTTGTATTTTCCCTTGTATAAAGCATCTTCATTTCAAGAATCTTCTCTGTGAAACTTCTTTCACTCCCAAGCATTTCCAGCAGAACTCAGCACAGTGTGACTGGCATGTGACATCCTGCTCAGCCCTGCCAAGGGATGGAGACCCTGGCCAGGTTGCTTTGTTACCAAGGAGGGCTGCAAAGTTATCACTCAAACCAAACCCCCTGCCCCCCTCCCATGTGCCTGAGGTGTTCGTGTTTTTATGAAAGAGTCAGTTCACTTAGTCTCTATTTTCAGGTTTGTGCTAGGAGCCCCTAAGAATTAACACTGAAGATGGAGGTGAAAAGACATCTGTCAAGGGGAAGGTCTGCACAGACAAAACAGAGTTTTGGCTTTAAATGGAGTTTACTGACCAGTACTACCATAGGGACTGCAGACATGAATTTTTTGAGCAGTGCAGATTGTCACAAGAGCCCTAAATATGATCCTTTTTCTATTTGCTTGTTTCTGAAGTACCTCAAATGTTTTAGCTTAAGCAAGCATCAGTTGCATTTTATGAACTTGTTCCCCCTTCAGTGTTGAGTCCTGTATACAGACGAATATAATGGCAGAGGGAAACCAAGCACAGTATCTGGAAAGATGCTTGAAAACCTCTGCAAACCAGAATGAGGTTTAGGTGAAGTGTCTAAGTGAATGTAGCCTCCTTCAGGATTACAAAGGGCATTGCCATCCAGAAATTTTGGCACCAGTTGTCTGCAAGCTAATTCTGATTCTAGAAGGGACCTGGCCCTCACAGCACGACTCTGCCTTGATTCACTATCCTTCCTAAGCAGCAGCAGGTTTTATTTGCATTAAATGTCTCCTTGCTCCCTTGGCAATACCCTTCTCCATCATTCAGTGTAAGGGCATTTTCACATGATACTGCATTGTGCTATACAAATATAACCTTTAAATTCAATGTCATTTTAAAAAATAAATTTAACTGTTTAATAATTGCCAAACATTTAGCTTTTGCTTTTTGTTTTGAAATATAAATACTTGTTTCAGTTCCATATACTCCAGTAAGAAATACACTATTTTTAATGGACTCAAATGCACCATTGAACTATATTACATATTACCACAGTATCTCCACTTTTCTTTAAGTTATTCATTTGTTCCAGGACTCCTTCCTTTGGCAAGAAACTCACTTGCATAAGCTGTTGGATCAGCTTTTCACTGATTTTGAACTCAGTGATTTTTTGCTTCAGCAGAAAGGAAGAGCTAAGTAAAAGAGGTTTTAGTTTAGAAATATTTATTCTCCATCTAGAATTTGGGTGTCCATTAACTCCAGCAAGAATGGAGACTCTTAGCACTTGGCAGGATTGGCTCGCCACCTTATCCAGGTTCCAAGGATCTGTGCTGCTGCAGTCTCATTCCCACTTGTCCTCTGTTTCTCAGCCTGTGCTTTTCTGACTCTTCTCTTTAAGTGAAGACATTGGTTTTCTTGGAAGAAGTTGCAAAACCTACCCCTCCCTCTGCCACAAATATCCTATAAGATGCAATACAGGTAATTTCTCAGAAGTGTGCTTTTTCTTTTTAGTGGGCATGTAAAGTGCTGCTAATCATTAGTGGGTGTTTAAGGTAAATAAAAGCCAAGCTGATGAGTGAGTGATGCCTGGCAGGTAAACCCCTCAAATCTCTCTCTCAGTTGCTGTTAGTTGGTGTTGCTTGCAGCCACTCCTTCCTTGCTTTACTTGCACGGAGTACTTGGGAAACAAGGAAAATATTTATTAAAATTATAATACCAAATAGCGTAAGACATTTTTTCCTTGTTGAGATTCATTCTAAAGCAGTACATTACAATGGAAAATGCAGTCCTTTGCAACAGGCACTGCAGCAAAGCAAACCTTGAAGTGCTCTTGAAAGCTCTCAGCAGTTCCTCTTGTGGGACATGTTGCATGTAACGATTGTGACAAGTGACTCACGTTGCTCAGTCTCACAGATATCAAACTGAAATGCACAGCTGGCTCTTTGGGGTTCTGGAACACTTCTGTTCACTGTGGTGGAGCCAGGTTCCAGATGGAAAATTTAAATTCTGTGAGAGAGCCCACGTGAAAACCTTGTGTGCCTGAAGTCAGGCTGAGTTGTGTGTCCAGATTCTCAGGGGACAGTCATTTTATGCTTTAATTTTCAGGAGATTTCAGTCTTAAGGTGAACACAATTCCAGGCTTCAGACAACCTTTACAAGGATACAGCCCATGAGGCAGGAGGCTAAATTTGGATTTGATCCACTGTTGGCCAATAGCTCACTGTTGATGGGTGTTGAACACCGTCTGCTGGAGGCAACTCTGTCTCAAAAAGTCCCTGCACTAATGGTCAGTAGGAGCTATGAAGGAAAAAGAAGGGAAACACAGCTCAAGGCTGGGTAAATGATTCAAGTTCTGTGCGCCTTCACTTCCAGATACAGAAAATGTGATAATGCCTCACTGTATCTCTGTGCATATGACAGGTAAATCAGGCTAGCCATCTAAAAATATTCAGGCATCTGAAGATGGAAACTATCACACAATAAGATTTCAAAATACCACAGGAATCTAACTTCTCCTGGAGTGAATCACCTCAAAAACTTGCTGCTTATACGGGGCTCAGCTCCCAAAGGCTGTGTGAAAGGAGTTTGCACAAAGCTTTGACCCTTCTTGCGAACACGACTATGATTTTTTTTTGTTTTGTTTTTCTTAAAAAATGAGACTACTTTTGTTCAAGTTTTTCGCTGAAATGGAGATTTACTTGCACAAGCTCAAATAACACCCTTTTTACACCTGCCTACTGTTGGCCCATACAGCAAGCTGACTTTTCAAGGTGTTTAAAGATTAAAATATCCATTAATTTGCAACTCCCTTTCTTTTGTCAAGTCTTGGTCACAAATGCAGCTTCATAAAGGCATCTGGTTGATATGATTCAGAACATATTTTACAAAACCACTTGGCTCTGTGGAGAGATTTGATTTCTTTGTCAGTGAGAGTGACTGACAACCAAACCCCACATAATCTAAAAGGAGATTCAGAGACAGGCTCTGTCAGTCCATCAGCCCTGGTGAGTTAGCAAAGCCCCGTGCAGGGACCCGGCGATGGGGACAGGCATTTATCAGGTGATGCAGGCGTGTGATGGGAGTGCCAGAGAATGTGCTGGGGATGGCACGGGTGTTACAGCAGTGATACAGAGCACAGACGAAGATGACATATTGACTCCATCATTCAGAAGGCATAAAAGGCATTTATTAATAGAAAATCACACCCTTTTAGAGAGCATCATGAACCTAAGACCTGATTGGTCTTTAGGAGGCTCCTCTTGCACTATTGGCCAGGAAGGGAACAACACCTACTTGTAAACATCCCTCACAACACCAGGTGTAGGGGATAAGATAATAATTGTTTTAATTCTTTTCTCTAAGTTTCCGAGGCCAAGCCTGGGAGAAGCTATGTCCCTCTGTTACCAGAGAGTGAAAATATGCACACACGGGGAAGCCTGTGCCGGGGGAGAGGCTGTGAATGCCCTGCTGCCAGAGCATCACATCTGTCCCCGAGCGGTGCCTGTCCCCAGTGCCAGCCTGGCTGCCGTGCAGCTCACCCTGCCCAGGGCCGCCTGTGCCAGACACAGCTGCTTGGAGCCCTGCTGGTGGGTGGGAGGGGGAGGACAGGAATGAATCTTGTCATCCATCATGCGTGGGACTCAGTGGGTCTGGCACCACCTCAAGCAGATGTTTTTGGCCACTGCTCCAGTAGGCTGAGCTGGGAAGCAGCACCAAGTTTTTGCTCGGCAAGCCTCTCCAAACCGTGCTTGTGAGTGTGGCAAAGTGCTGTGGAAGTGGATTCACAGAGTTGAATCTTTGCTGCAGCCTTCATCTGGGACAGCTGCTCAGAAACCTGCATGAATCATGTTGCCAGTGCTAAGTGCTGAATCATGCACTTACCAAATCTGTCAGCAAAAAAATTTATAGGTAAAAAATAAGTCTGTACACCTCTTTCAAGTGTTGGCAGCATTTTATCAGGATAAGTATTTGGATCTTGTAACTGTATGAGCTTTCCAAAATATTAATTTAATTGCACAGCTACTTTCTTATCTAATTTGCCCCTAGCCAGATCTTAAAATGATTCAAACTTCAAAGACGATAGTAAACCCACATGCACAAAGACACTTGGAAAAACTATGTCTTTGAAATGTAACCGATTACAAACTAGTGTTGATTCCCTGTGCTTTCCTTGCAGCATTAGCTCTTCTGTGGGCATGGAGTGCTCTTGTAATTTGTCAACCGCTACCACCATTTAGGATCAGTTAAGCTTTCTCACATTAATTAAAAACTGTAATTAAATAACCAAAAACCCTCACTGCACATCTGGCCCTTGTTTGAGATGGGGTGAAAAAAAAAGTGAAGTTATGTCAGAAATTTCCGGGATGTTTTCTTTTGATTACCTCCTAAAGGCACTCTGCTGAAATGGTAACGGCTGGGAAATAAAAGAGAGAGAAAGACATCTTTTATTGAGGTGGAAAGGACTGTGGCAAATCCTTCTCCTTACATTGCATTTTGATCTCAGAGTGCAGTACAGAACTCAGAGACCAGGAACAGAAGCTGCAAAATAAGTATTGTTTTAAAAGATCTTTTAATATTTAGCCCTGTAACATCTTAGTGAACTTTACTTGAAATTTACTCTTACTCTCCCATAGTAACACAAAAGAGGAATCTGAGTGCTAAAGAAGCAGATTTACCCTTGCAAGTGGCTACTACTGTATTTAATAGCTATATATTTATGTATTTTAAAGGATTAGGGTATGGTTTCTGAGTATATTTGGTAAAGAAAGGAAGAAGAGCTCTGCATAAGGTTTATCATATTGCACAAGATCTGTCACAACTAACAAAATATTACCCCTTTTGTGTTGTTTTAGTGAGCATATGAAACAGGGAGGGTAGGATACCTCGATATCTGTCTCTTGATGGAGAGGACCTACATGTTCTAGTTAAAGCTTTCTAACAATTAAACTGTCCTGATTGTAAAGACAAGACTTATTTCCTCGTAACTCCCCATCTAGATCTCATGAGAACTGTTAAAAAACATTTGCTGAACAGCTGTCTCTAGAAGGAAAAGTGCACCAGTGAAATGTATTTCTTAAATAGATACAGATTTTGGTGAATTGATGTTTGGAGTTCTTTTTAGAAAAAAAAGATTTCAGAGTGAAAAAATGTTCACTTCTAAGTACACTTATTTTTCTACAAAAAAGAGGTTCAAAATTATATTTATTGAGCGGAAAATTTGGAGTTACACAAAGTCATTTTTTGAAGGTGGGAAACATGTATGATAACGGCTGGCTTTAGAACTGAATTTAAAGAAAAATATTAAAAATAATTTTAAAATTTAAATGTAAAAGAAAAAATAATATCTCTCCCAAGACAGAAATTCCCTTTTAATCTGCTCAAGATTGTTATTTCTATCATGGAATATGGCAAAAGGGTAATTTCTTTGTTTGTTTACTTCTTGTTTATTCCTATGTTCAAGTGAAAAACACATCTTAGGAGACTGTAATGTCACTTGTGAAATCATAGTCATAACACCACATTTGGGTCATCTAACCCATTTGGATTGGAAATGAGTTGACAGACCAACTAATCCAGCCCCTCATCTTCCACTGGACCAGGCTGCTCTGAGACCCATCCAGCCTGGCCTTGAACACTTCCAGTGATGGGGCATCCACAGCTTCTCTGGGCAACCTGTGCCAGTGCCTTACCATCCTCACAGTAAAAAATCTCATTCTAATATCTTAGCTAAACCTGCCCTCTTTGAGTTTAGAACCATTGCCCCTTCTCCTGTCACTACAGGCCTTGGTAAAATGTCCCTTTCCAGCTCTAAGTACACTTTTATATATTGAAAGGCCACAATGGAGCCTTCCCTTCTCCAGGCTGAACAGCCCCAGGTCTCTCAGCCTGTCCTCATGGGAGAAGTGCTCCAAGCCCTCTGATAATCTTCATGACCCTCCTGTGGACTTCTGTGCAAGCTAAAGGGCAGAAATAGATGTGTTGTGCTGTGTTATCTCTTCCCATGCAGGTAAATCTCAAGAATTAGAGAAGGGGAAGACCCAAGAAACTCTCCTCTGAAATGGTAGTAGACAGAGGGAGTTGTGTAAGCACAGTCTGGACTGCTGAATGTGATCTGTTAAAATTTATATTGCTGCTTTTCCATTAGTTCTGAAGACAGTAAATGGCAAGGTTGAATTTGCTCTAAGTTTGTCAGATGTAGCCATTTGTTCACCATTTTCAGGAGGAAGAAAAGGCTACACTTCGACAGAAAGGCAAAGTCATGATCCAAAAGCAAAGAAGGGGATTTTGGTAGTATTATGAAGCACTTCTTCAGAATGTGCTTTGCAAGAGAATTATTTTAAGATTTCTGTTTCCAATTATAAAAACATTAAGAAGTTATTAGAAAATGCAAAGCTATATACATCAGCTTCAGAGGCACTGTGGCTAATTTATGTGTGTATATGGGAAAAGGTGAGGTGCCTTATCCTTGCAATCTGTATTTTTCTGATAGGCCAGTCCTTTCTGCAGGTTCTGGCCCCAGATCCAGCACATTACTTAATAACCTGAAGATTCCTGGTGGCAGGAGCAAGAGTTAAAGCAAAAACATGCCAGAGGACCTGGATCCTAGTGACACTATGGTGGCTTGAGAGGTGTCTGCTCAGTGCATGTCCCTGCTTCTGGAAAGGGAGGAGCAGGTGGGTCATGACGTGTCCTTACTGCATGGTTGAGGGTCAAATTGAGAAACCTGGATCACACTGAAGTGAACAGCTACATCCAAACCATGCAGCACAGTGTTACACAGAGATACCAGCTCATGCCAAAACGTCGTCTCCATGTGAAAAGACATCTATTCTCCACAAGGCTGATTAGCTCAAGCATAACACAGGGGCAACCTACATCACCAGAGCTATCCCTGTTTATGTTAATTTGAGCTAAATCCATCTCTTATGCCTTATTATAGCTTGTAGACATATCCTTTCATTTTTTGTGTATATATATATATATGATAGCATTCATTAAAACCACCCATGTCTGTCTCCTGGTAAAATTTAGCAGTTTCATATTTTAGATAAAAATCAGAATTCAGGATGAAAGGATAGGGACTTTCTAATAAGGAGCCCATGCAGTCTGTGGACTGCTATGGACTCTTTTAAGTTTTTCTAGCCTATTTTCAGGTTTTTGATTGCTTGGCTCTCAAAATCCATGTACTAAATTGAAGCAGCTGACTGATGCTTCATTTGTTCAGTGTGTATCTGTGCTGACCAGCTTTGCAGCTAGATCGAATGTTTGCTAAAATCTCCTCATCTATGTACTGGAAAATGCCTCTTCTGAGAATTGTTCAAAACACATGGTCAGTCCATGGCCCAATCCTCTTTCTAAATTGGAATATGAAACAGAAAACAAGAGAATGGTAATTTTACAAGTCAGTGCAGTATCTTTACAAACAATAATACTATGTTTCTCTCAGTGAACAATTAATAGCAGTGGGTTTCAGAAACATATTCCCCAGTGGTGTAAACTAACATTTCAGTGCATATGAAAAAGAAAACTTATGTCTTTCTCAATGGAAAAGTCCTGTAAGAAATAAAATAGTGTTTCACTCTATAAAAAAGTTTCCTTGCAAGTAAGACCTCTGACATTTTATCCTCTCAAATATTTGTATCAAAAAAGAGTGTCAAATTTCTACCAGAACTCTGCTTGAAATTTATTTGGATGACTTGTTAAGTTTGCCTGTTGTGCCTATGCTATGTCTGAATGTCACAAATCTGGCTAAGCAGCATAGTTTTTGGACAGGGAGCTGTGTGGAAATCCCTGAAGTAGGGAGACGACAGTTTGAGTGAGGTTCAAAGATTAGATATCTGCATTTCAGACAAATGCATCTTATGAAGATCCTTGAGAAGCAGTGGATACTCTGTGTGATTCACATTAATCAGAGTAAATGAGATTGTGGTCTAGAAACACTTCAGGTTGTGTAGCTAGAGACATCTGCATTTGATAAGTACCAACCTTGGCAATCACGGCAAGCAAAGTCACAGTAAGACTTTGGTCCTGTTTTCACTACTGACAGGAAGCAGAAGGAGGGTCTATACAGGAAAAGGTATATTCTGCTTGTTGTTAGTGGTTAGATCTGTATTTGGAGAGTGTGTGCTTGGAAGATGTCAGATATTAATTAAGTACACATATTACAAAAGAAAACAATGCATGATGTTTATGCTTCCAGGGTCTGAATTACAATGAAGGTTTGGGATAAGGCTACAGGTGCTTCCTGCTTGCCCCAGGCTTACCACCTCAGTTTAGCAGTTGATGGTATTTGCAGAAGTGCAAAAGGTCCAGTGTAGCTGATTAGCTTCTGTTTTCTGTCTCTTTTTTATTCTAGGACTGTGAAATGTCACATGTTTTTATCAGCCCTCTCACCTTTAGTCCTGAGTGCAGACAAGTACCTGTGTGAGTCAAGTCCGAGGGGAGGTTGCCCTTGCAAATGCAGAGCTAAGGCAGGTGCAGGGAAAGGAAGACTGGTCTGTAAAATCTTCCATTGTGGCTGTGGGAAGACTGGGGGAGCTGCTTTGGCACTCAGGCCATAGTAATGGTTGCCTACTTGCCAGTACATGCTTCTTCTTGCCCCAGGTCCAGAGCATTTGGCTTCTGGGCAGAGAAGGAGCATGTAAAATTCATCTGTTGGTTACTCTGTCCCAAAACTCCTAATGGAGTAATTTTGAGACCAGCTTGTTTTTAAAAAAAAAAAAAGAAAAAAAGAAAAAAAAAGAAAAACAAACAAAAAACCCCACCAAAGTTTTCTCCAGTTTCTCAGAAAACCAGGAGATGATTTCATCTTATCATAATTGCTGAATTTATTTTTAAGGTGGGAGAGTGTCAAAAGCTGTAATCTTGCACGCCTCCTTTAATATATAACATCCTGATTGTAGTGGCCCAGAAAAATTAACAAGTATTCAAATAACCCTAACTAAAAAGGATGCAGATCCACCATTATCCAGACTGTGTGACTCATTAAAGTGAAGGGTGAAGAGCACAGCAGAGTGGCATTAATCACTCAGTTCTGCTACAGGAAGAAAAGCATTTGTGTGATACTTTATTTACCATATACCATATGCAGATTTAGCTGATAGTCTCACAAAGATTCTAGGGATGATGATGACAAAGGAACATCCCACTTTTAAATAATTTTGTGAGGCTATTTAGTTCAATTTCATTCTAGACTTTGCATTTTGCTTGACAATAATACACAAAAGACACTCAGATTTTTTCTTTTTTGATGAAAAAGGTTAATTTCCTGTTTAATGGCTTCTTCTCTCTTGGATTTTAGAATATGACAAATACTCACATAAGTCTAAAAATACAATTTCATGACTAGATTTTTTAAGAGAGGAAAAACCCCCCAAACTTATGACAAAACTGAAGGCGTCTTTTTTAGAGTAAGTTTTTAGATGAATTTTATTGAAGATGCTCTCAGAAAAGTCATATGGTATTAGCTGACTTCTCATACCACAGGTAGCTGTGCGATTAGAAAAACAAATGGGTGAAGTAAAACTCTGGATGCTTAGATTCTCTGAAGAATACCTGGGGTCAGAAAACAGAAAATAAAAAGCAATGTGAATGGAGAAATGGACCAAAAGGGGTATCAGTGGCACTGTTTCTGAAGACAGGTGGTACTGATGTGTTTGGTGTATAAATGTTATAAATTACCATTAAAGAAAATGTACCTGACTCAGAATAAGATTACTGGTGATAGTCATTGTACCTCTACAAGGATCTCAGAGAAGATGGTTAGAGCCCTGGACTGTGTTGGGCAAAGGTTCATTTTGTACAGCACTGTTCATAAGTGGGGCAGCAGACAGAGAAAATCTCAGATGTGGTTGATACTACAAAATCCAAACACAGAAGAAATGAGACTTGGTGCACGAAGAAGTGACAAATTCAAAGTTGACAGTACAAAAAACAACATATGGAGCTTCATATGCTATGGCAAACACCACAAACTGTAGAATGGGCTGGCATTTGAAAAAATTTTAATACGGTTTGATTATTGTTGTTGTTTTTGACTGGAGAGCTGTTGCAGAGCTTCTACTGGGAACCAGCTGGGACTGATTACTGTGTGGATCAGGACACAATCAGCAGTGCAGAGCAGCCAGACCTGAACCCCTTGTGCAGCAGACCTCTGCCAGACTCCCTGGCTTGGAGTGGCTGCTGGATTTCCTGTGGTAGAGAGCACAGAAGCATTCCCAGTCTGAAATGGCTGTGTCTTGACTGGAGGGTGTTCAGATTTGTCCACACACCACCATTCTCACCTTCCACAAATCACTCCAAAGAGCTGTTTTAAGATCAGACAGAGGATTCTTTTGATGCGGTCCATGGGGTTTCTTTTGCTGTTGTCAACAAGCTTTTCAATTATTGTTAATTCAAATGGGGAGAGCCTGTGATATCAACAGAAAATTTTTAGTTACAATTTTGGTGACAATCATGGCCTTTTAGCTTCTAATGTGCTGCTTTGGTTTAAAATTAACTCTCAAACATTTCTGAATTTGCTGAAGTAAAAAAATGCTCTTGGTTTTTACATAGTCTTCAAAATTTGCAATACTACAACACATGGTAAACATAAAATCCATCCAGTGATATCAATAGGACTGTTCTTATGCTTAGAGAATGTACACATCTGCAAGACCTTAATTCAATATTGTCATAACTATAGAATAAGACATAGGTGTAAGCTGGGGCTGATTTCACCAGTAAGCTGAAAATATTTTACTTTGAGTGGTCAGGTTTAAAAATTAATAAAAAATTCACTCATCTTTCCTGGGTCAGTTAAACAGTCTGAACCCAGTCTTTGTGTTAAAACTTGATGGCATTTTCCTCCTTATGAGGGATATATTTGAAAAAAATCAATGCTAATGCCTTCTCGTGTAAAGTATTAATTGTCAGGATGAGCTAAACATATTCAGCTTGTTGTGATTATTTTTTGCTTTCTGACCCACAAGAGATAATCACCATCTGTCTTCACGATCACTTCCTACCTTTGCTGCCTGCAACTTTTTCTGTCATATCTTAGTACTCAGCTGTCAATTTAAACTCAGACACTTGTTCTGTATTTGTTTACCTTTGCAAAATGCTTCTGTTGTTTCAGACCTGTACAAGTATTTGTGTGCCTGAAAGCTTGTTTTCTCAGTGATGTAAATTGGCCTAATAGATTGCCTGTCTTTGCAAATTTTGTCTTTTCAGCAAGAGAGCCTCTTTAAACAATTCATCTGAACTGACATGAGTTTGGTAATGTCTTCCAAACTTACGTATTTTTAATACAAAAAATCTAAAGTGAATTCTATATGATCATGAGAGGGTAATTTTTTTTCCCTGTCATACTGTCTTATTGAAGCTCAGAAATATGTGTGCACAATACACCTTATCTTACTTTAGGACTTGTAAATTATTTTGGTCAATTTAACTTCTATTTCAAGAAATTATTTTCAAGTTGAAAATAATTGAGAAGACAACTCTTTTGTTAACAGAATTATTGACTGAAACCCAAGACACTGAATGAAGTGTGATATGATAGAAGTGATGTCTTGTAAACATTTCTCTGTCCCTGAACACAACCTTAATTAAATCAGAGCTGCAACACTAAAATAATCTATATACACTAGGTTCACGCTATGTGTGAATTATAAAAAACAGAAAATCATGGGTATCTTAATAAGGAAATCTATTTTTCTTTGGTCGCATTTTCTTACAAAAAGTTTCTCTGTCACATTTTCCCTGTTGCATTTTAAATTGCAATATTCCATCTCTTTCAAGCTCTGTGACATAAACCACATATCAAGAAGTCAGGTATCTGTATCTCCTTCATATACACAGTCTGTGAGAGCACTCCTATAGACTTCCTACCTTGCCATGGGGAAGAATTTATATTTTACCTTATTTATTCACAGTACAAATAGGTCTTAGGTAATGAAAACAAGGGCAGTGGGAAATAATGCCAACAAAAAGTACCCAAAAGATTTACATAAACTGCCATCTGAGCTTCTGTAACATGCAGATATAACTGCTGTGGATGATAGAAATACCTGTCATTTCAGCTGTCAACCTATCTTGGCAATTTTACCGAGTTGCCCTTTGGGTGCTCCATTTGCTGCAGTTCTTTGACTGGTCTTGCCTTACTACCTTTCACAGGCAAAGTTAATGGCTCTGCTCATTCCTTTCTACTCACTTCACATATTCATTCTGACTCAACTTTTTCTCTGACTCACAATCTGTTTCTATTTCCATAACCACGAGTGCAGGTGAAACATCCTGGGCTAATGCGGGATGGCAGAGGCATCGCAATGCGTTATTCATACCTGTGTGAGTAACAGCACTCATTCCCTGGTACATGTGTAGTGACTCGAGAGCACCTTCCTCTCCTGCCTCCTCCCATTTATTTAATCACTTGGTAAACCTTCTTCTACAGTGCAGGGCATAAATCCTTTTGTTCTCGTGTCAGAATGGAACTGCCTCAACGTAACAGGATTACATCTTCAGCCAACTTTAAAAGAATTATCAAGAGAAGGAGAAAAAAAAAAGTTTAGGAATTCTGATGGACTTGCTATGCTATGCTCTTGTTAAAGCAAGATCAGTAGCTGACCTGTAGGTATTGCAACTGCTTCAAATATTGGGGCTTTCTGGTGGAAAGCCTACTGTACATGCTAAATCTACTGGGTAGATTCTCCTCGTGGACCTATCTTATTATGTGCTACGTAAGATGCAAAATTGCAGGGAAATTTTGAGCAAACTGTGTGAAACTCCTGACATATCTCCAAAATCCACAAAACAAACAGAAACTATTAGCAGAAGGAATATCCTTTTCTATACTAACATCTGTGAGCAAAGGGAGCCAGGAAAGAGAAGAGATCTACAAAATAATCATGGCATTATCTATTACTTTAAACATGACATTAAGGTGGCTGGGACATTAAATTACCTGGGTTTTGTTGTTGTTGTTGTTTTTGTTCTTTTTTTAAATTTTTTGTTTTGTGTTTGGTTGGTTTTTTTTTAATACTGGAACATTATTACACACAAATGTGAGAAACCTGGAGATTTCAATTTATCAGAATACTCTACTAATCCTACTTCTATACATAGATTATTAACTGACAAATTTGACCTTTTAGATATCTTCTAAGAGGTCATGGACTAGCTGATAACTATAGAACAGCAGAGTTAAATCTTCCAGGAGCTCTTACTGGCTATGCAGAAATGTGGCAACAGCTCTAGTTCAATTCCTGGTGATGGTAAAAATATTGGTAATATGTGCTGTGCAATCTACAATGTTGATACACATGAACTAACTTCATTACATGCAGTAACTCAGATTCTTACCAGTGAAGACATCCAGGTGTAACAAAGAAATCCTGACATGCATAGAAGATCTGATGTTCAGCCTGCCTTGAAAATGGCATAGTCTGTCTCTCAGCAACTTCTGATGCACAGGAAAGTAAATCTTAAAATGCAGTTTTAAATACCTAGTTAATCAGAATTAGAGGGAAATCTGGAGCTGGGTGGCGTAAGTGCAGAGGTTTTATTATTTCAATATTTTTGCTCTGCACTATGTTGCCAAGGACAAACACATCATATGTTATGAAGAGGCTTCCCTGTAGTCACTGCAGCATCATATTGAGCACAGACTCTAAAAGCCTTGCTCATAAGTGGATTGAGTCCATTTGGAAACGTTGGAGATGACACATCTGGTAAATAGGTATGATGCTCTGGTTTTACAGCTCCACGTGGGTGGATCTCTGGGTGTCACTCTTGGGTATAGTGGTGGAGGCAAGGAAGGAAGGCCAAAAAGAACTTGATTGGACCAGGGGGAAACCTCATTTCTTCACTGTGACATTAAAAATGATATCACATAGCAAATATTATAGTAAAGCATGATTTTGGCTTGCTTATTTCCACCCTCCCTTGTTTTACTGCAAAACACTTATTTTCTGGAAGTTTTGTATGTTTCTTTTATTTGTTCGGGGTTTTTTTTTTGTTTGGTTTAATGTATTTTTTCTTTAGCCACTATGTTGCTAATAACAGTAATTAACATCCACTGCAGTAGAGTATCTTGTCTTGCTCAAAATTATTACTAAACAAGAACTGATCAGACTTTTTTTCATCCTCAGTTTTCCCTAATGGCATGCCCCTTCCAATTTGCCATTTTCTGAACTTACTCTCTTTACAATAGCAGCACTATCTTTACACAAAGAAAATTTTGCCTTAAGACTGCTGTTATTGTAAGCTGGCCATGCCCTAATATGTGAGCACCTTGGTTTTCCAGGAAATGTTTTAAAAAACAGGCATCAGTGAACATAGATGCAATTAGTATTTCAGTATAGCGAGCACCTACCACCTTCCGAGTAATTTTCTGGATTACCTGAACAACCTGGAGATCAAAGTCTAAAACTTGCTATTTTTTCATGCTGGATATTATATTTTGTAGGAGAACAAGATATGAGTTGCTTATGCTGGTAACTAAAGACATATGAAGCACTTGGATACTCCAATTATCTTCTGACTCATTGAAATTTGTATACTCTCTATGGACCTCCTAAACACTCCAGTGAAAAGAGTAGAGGTTAGAGATACCCGGGTAATTGAACTGAACTCAAATACTTCATCTGGTTTCAGCAACATTTCTTGTATTTCTTACACTGAAGTTCTAATTTCTTGTTGTGAAATCATCTTGCTGGAAAAAAAAATCAAAACCAAACCAACAGCAACAAAACCCCACAACACCCAAAGACAACTGTGAGAACCAGATTAAAGAAATTCTCCAAACTGTGTTTTTTGCTATGTATTAAAGTTGGTATTTGAGTGCACAGAGCAAAAACTAACTGGAGAGAGATGCAGTGCAGCGCCTCACACTTTTCCTTGTGAAACCCCAGGGACCTCTGGTGTTGGCAGGTGTTGGCATCTGCTCTGCCACCCATGGTCTTGGTGACACTGGTCTTTGGCCACTCTCCATGTTGCTGGGCCTTGGCCTCTCCCTGAGCCCAAGGGCTGCTCCTGGGAGCTGCCAGTGCCCAGCCTGTGGGGAACTTCCATCTCTGCTGCCTGGCGTGAAGCTTTCCATCCCACCAGGGCTGCCTGCTTACATATCTCTTTCAGGAGGCAGGTGCAAGAGGCTGGCAGTCTTTCTGAGGGGTCTTTATATAACATTTAGTGTGGGATTTATACTCCTGCAATCTTCTTTGGGACTCTGGGGTACAGGGATCCTTGTGAACTAATGCTCTGTGCTGCCTGTGGAGTGAAACCTGTCTCCAGGCAGAAGCTCTGCTGGAGCACTGGTAGTGGGAAGTGAGCTGTCTCCCAAAATTAACCAGGGTGTTGGTAATTTCTCCCTGTTTCAATATTTTCTTTAATGTTTGATAGCATTAAATAGAGTGCAGAAGACACGTAAGTGGTGCCAGGGACTTTGCACAGGAGTCTCGTAGCCAGTTCCCAGAGGGAATCAATCACTGCTCTTTGCTCAGCGATGATGACCGAGTTACAGTGGTCATCATGGGCTGTCAATTTAAACCCCAGTGTCCTCTTACTGCAGCTCCAATATCTTTATTCTTCCTGGCTTCAGGATGAAACTTCATATGGAGAAGTTCACTGACAAATTCACTGCTTTAAAAGGGCATAAGTAATGCTGTTTGCTATAAACTTGTTCTTTAACTGTGACATCAATATTTGGGAGGATAGTGATTATAGATGGACTCAGTGAGAAGTGATCTCAGTCAATGGACAACAGCTCAGAAAATAAGCTGAAATTTCTTGTCTTTATTTAAGACAAAACTTAACTTGAATCTGTGTCAGTTTATAAAGATACAGAAAGGCTGCCAGTGGCAGAAATTGTACATTGAAACAAAAAAAAATTCTGTGGAACTCTTCTCAAAAATGTTTGTTGCAGTACTGAAATTCCTTAGCACGCTGGGGAGTACTAGGGAAGATTCCTGGACTTGGCTCAAGTCTTTCAGTTAGATACTATCAGTCATTAAAGAAAGACATAGCTGCTTGGAAAGAACAGAATGACTTTTTGATTGAAAATGAAAATTACAGTAGAAGTTTGCATGGCTTCCAGGCCCCTGTGCTCGGCATTCACTGAGGTCATGCATTTAAATATATGTTGCTTTAGAAACTACTAACAGAGCATAAGGTACCTTACAGCTTTTCTGCTCAAATAAACCATTTGAAAACTACGTTTCATCTCCTGGAAACAGTCATCTCACACTATCATTGCTTACATTTGGCAATAGGTTTTGAAAGATGCTCTCTGACTATCCTGTTATGTGGGTTCCTAAAGCTCAGAACATGTTTGTCACTAGGCATCTCTGTCTCAAGGACACAGTGGCTTGCTTCTCATTATTTTGCTTTTATTTGTTGCATTCTTACCACTTCCAAAAAAAACATTAATCAAGTGAAGAGAGAGTGAATTAGCCTTGGAATTAATTTGTGGGTAAGCATGTTCTTGAAAGCTCTTAATTTATCAGTGTAGTAGACTACCAAGAAAATACACAGGAGCGAAAAATCAGAGACCTGCCATAGTGCATCTCTTATTACAGTTGTAATCTCCTCATTTGAGAGAGCATGTGAGAGATGCATGACTTACAAATAGTACCCTTATAAACCTGACCAGTCCTTTGGGCTATGGATTCCTGATTGTACAGCTCATGTATTCCAGTGAAGCATTTGTATTCCAGGTACACTGCTTCTTTTAAAAATTCTTCTACATTCTTCTTCCCATTTCACTTCACCTCTGCCCATCTCACCTCAGACAGCAGGAGTCATCATATATGCATGTATTCCTCTACTACACTCTTTCTTTCATGGCACACATTCAGTCTCAGGAGATTTGCTTTCATTGCTCCTGTATTTTGAACAGCTTGAAAGAAGTGATGACTGAAAGAAGGGTCAACAAGTTAGCTTTAAAAATGATAAATAGACTCATTGCTGGCATGCCTGAGCATTTTTGGGGCGTATTTTATGTTTTCCTTCTCACTGGTGCTTCTTAATTTCATACAGAAGCTTGAAAGGACCTCTAGTATTAATGAAGATCATATAGAGAATATATTTGGCAAAACCACAGTGTGATCGTGCTGCATCTGTTATCTGAAGTAAAAACTGAGGTCAGAATTTTAATAAAGAGTATATGAATATTTTTGCATCTACATAATAGCACATGTCAGTTCTCAGTGCAACTGCATGAAAATTACTGCTATTGCCTACGCTGACTATGTCAGACTGCATGGTCTTCTCTCTCTATTAGGCTGGTAAGGTCCATGGAAAGCAACTGCCAGCCAATTCAGAAAACTAAGAATTGCCTCCTAATCTTGATGATGATGTAGGCTTGGTACAAAATAATTGGCTTTGTGTGTGCTGAAGTAGCAATAAAGAAGAAATCAATACCAAAGAATATTGAATAATTCAGCAGTAGGTAATATTTGTCAGCTAATATTTGGTGTAAAACACAGGATCTTTCATGGTGATTTTCAAAGGAGGAAGAGAACTATCAGCCAGACAGTCATAAGAAGGAAGACTACTGAACTGGAAAAGAAAACAGTTTGGATGGAATGGGTGTGAGTTGAGACACAGGCTTTCCTCCATCTGTAGTCTGCAATGTAGGTAGAAATCACATCCTGATGGAAGGCCCAGTTTCTCATTAAGCAAAACCTTCAAAAAAGTGAACCAAAGAACTACTTCTCACTATGGAGATGCTCTTGGTGAGCCCTTATTTTCAGATAAGAAAATCACTGCCCATACTCAGTGTACTGCCTGGTTTTGATATTTGAATGTTGGAGAACTAGAGCTGGAAAAAAATTATGCCTGGCTATGAAATCACATTAGCCTTGGATATTTGATAGTTGTAAATGAAAATTTTCTTCTGACCAATGTAGAAAAGCCATTGCTCAAAGTGTCTGACTAAAGTATTAGTATTTTTCAATGAACCTAGCTCAGAGCTATAAATGTATCTTACACATGACAATGTAGACAATTAAATAGTTTCACTTCTCCACTAAAGATGCAAAAAAAGGAGAGGTATTTCTCCTAGGATACACTGGAGCTATTTTGTCCAATCAAATATTTCTCAAGGCTTTTGAAAAATGGACAGAGGATGATCATTGCTTTGCCTCAATTACATGCAAGAGAGAACTGAGCTCCTGAAGCGAAGGGAAGTCTCCAGGGTAATTGTCTTGAAATCAGCTGTCAGACTCTTAAGATTTAGTTTAGAAGAGCCTGCCCATACAATGAGAAAGAATTGTGTGTTACTCTGATAATCTGATCTGTTACCAGCAGAGCGCAGGATAAATTCAGCAGTCTTGATGGGACTTGTACTAATGACATGTATGAAAGAAGTATGCTATATTCCAAATATTTTGATTTTTTTTGAGTTGATAAGTGATCCCTCAAGAGTTCTGTTGTTCATTAATGTGCTGTTCCCCAAACCAAGCTTTCCTATGAATGTTTGTGTATTTTATAATCACAGTAGTGTCTATATTCTATCTTGACTACTATCTTGAGACAACAAAAGTGTTATGCCAATGAGACAGATCCTTTTTTAATATTAATTAGCTTTTAAAGCACACTAAAAAGCCAGAAGAATGCCAACAGAATTTTCAGCTTGTTGAGATTTGAAATTCTTCTGGAATTATACCCTCTCACTGACAGGCAGCTGCATTGTGTAGCCATTGCTCGGAAAAGTTTCTCCAAGCTCTATGCCAAATATGATGCTGTGATTTAATTTTAAAGCCAGAAATGCAAATCTCAGTATGTAGACACTCAGATAACAGCAGAGTCCTCAGCAATCTGAGTCACTAATGCTATTTCCAAGAGTATAGAACACATAATTTAAGAAAGTGAACCAAGCTGGATGAAGAGCACAGGTAACCTCTCCATGTAGGTAGGGAGGATCTGGTCAATTCTCTCCCACATCACTGGCTTCTCTTTCCCAGCTGTTGCCTCTGCCTTTGCTTATTAATTTTACTTTGAGGCTGCTGTGCAGGTGTTTGGAAAGCAGTAGTACTTTCTTTCAGAAAAAAAAAAATTCCTTTGTGCCACTATGGACACCTTGTCTTTCCTCAGGGGCTTTGTGTTTGAAATAAGCAGAAGGGTTGACAAAAACAGAGACACTGTATTTGCTGCTGGGTAATTGTTGGGTTCTTTAACAATCTCAGTCTGGGAGTCACCTGGACAGACAAATGATTGTGTCCATGCAGGACTTGGTTTGAGGCAAAAGAAAACCTGGGAAGGCAGAAGATAAAAGAATATGAACTAAGGAAATTGGTGTCCTGCTTATGGCTGTGGTAAAAGAGGGCAGAATTTACCAGATCTCTCACTTAAAGGAAAAGATTCTGCAGCATCACATTTGAGGGCCAGAAGAAACAAACAGGAAAAAACACAGTAAACAAAAGCAGAATATGTATTCTCAGCCATGTCTAACTTGTACTGCTATGCATATAATTACAGTAAACATGTTGATACATATTGCAAATAGAACCTCATTACTGTGAAAGGAGACAGTGGGAAAAAAATTAGTCAGAGAAGTCTAATACTGAAAAACAGAGCTAAAACCACTCCTACAGAGTAACTGTAAAGGTGTAAGAGTAGATAAATTTTCCATAGTTCTTCAGTAAATGGGGGAAAGCGTGTGTCAAAAATAATTAAACCAGCCAATATTTCACAGTCACAGTGTCTGAGTTACTCTTTTTCTTCTGTATCTAAATTACAAAGCAGCAGCATCCTTTCCTTGTCTGCACAACACGCTGCTTCCAGATGGGTGACTTATGTAACTCTGTAAGAGACACCAAGTCGAGGTCTGAGGCATGCAGAGGAAATACAAGAAAGTGACTAAGAGAAGAGAGGAGAGGAAGTGTCAGGGTAGCCAAGAGCATCGCTCTTGCTACAATCCTCAGCCCCTCATTCCTTTCTGACCCCTATAAGAACTGACAGGGCTGGGAGACAGGAAAGTTTTATGGACTCCATCAAAGTCACACATTGCTAACTGCTTAAGAAAAGCTTCTCTTCTTTCTTTGCTAATATCACTGTAACAGTGCAACTCTTCGAGAATATGAGGTATCCTTAAGCCTGTTTCTTATTTTCTTTCCTCTTGTTCCTGCCCTTTTGCATCCTTCATGATGTACGTTTGTGATGTATGACTCTAGAGTCTTCTCTCTGTTTCTATCTCATACTCCCTTGTCTCTGTTGGAAGATTTTGGTGCAGGGATGGAAGAATGGAAGTATACTGTTGCAAATGCAATTTCATATCTTCATTTTCCTCCACTGCTCTAATGATGGTTATTACTGAGAGCTGCCCAGCTGTGGTACTTTTGTTGCCTTCTCTATTCAAGGAAGCAACAACTTCCAGTTGTCGCTTCCATGGCAGCCCAGTGTCGGCTTCATGGCAGCTGACTAAAGTACTGCCTAGATACTGACAAAAAAGGAGTGAAACCCTTTCCAAATTATTTGCTCTCTTGGCTATGCTCCTGCATCACTGCTTTCTACAGGATGCACAGTACTTTAATGCCTGTGATAGGAAATCAGGGAATCCTACAGAGTGATTTCCTTCAGTCTCCAGTTCCTTGCTGACACTTTATCGGTTCAAAACAAGCAAAACTGGAATTTATCACTTACACTGAGAGAGACAAGAAAATACATTTTCTGCATCTTGAATCTTTCATTGAGCTCTATCCCATCTGTCAATGTCTCTTTGATGTGCAGACACAAGCTTTTGAAATTCCCTTGATCTCAAATAATGACAATACTGCCTTAGCTATAGCAATAGAAGTTCCTCTTTGCTTATATAAGGCAACATGCATTTAGCTGATTACATGTTGGGACCTCTACAATATTTATAGCATCCATGCTTTCCAAGATCTCAGTCTGCATGTCTCAGAATCCACACTCAGTGTTTGTGACTGTGGTAAAACATATGCTTGTTCAAACAAGTTTATCCTATCGGTCTATTCAAGGTCTGCAGAGACACACTAGTTTGTGCAACTGCAATATTACAGCATTATTTATCACTATTTATATGAAAATACTTATATTGTCAACACTTACTTTATGTACTTTGTCTAGATTTGCAAGATAATGAATCTTTGTGCCTACTAAAATAATCTATTTGTCTAGTTCCTGTGCCCCTGTCAATATAATCATCAATTTTTAATTCCCTTAATATGTCACATCTTACTGGAATTCCAGTCACACAAAATGGAGTGTATATTCAGGGGTGAGCTGCCAACATTTTTTATAATCTACCTTTTGAGATAAATAAAAGCTTTGTCTTCCGAAGCAATCAATCACTGGGCTTTGTCCCATCATCTGGCACCACCATCACTCTCTACCTTTGACATGAAATAGTTTTGCATTTCCAAATCCCTAAAAGGACAGGATGAAACCTTTGTCTCAAATTCCTATATTTATTCTAGAGCAACTTGCCCAGATGGGGACAAGCACTCATCACTCATGTAACCAGCTCCTTTCAAATCAGTCTGACACCCAGGGAAACAAGAAGCTTTGGGAGGATGCCATAGGATGCGGTCAGCAGTAATAGCAGCTTGCTTATTTATAGTACTTTTCATCCAGAAGAACTCTGAATGCAAACATGAAGGCAAAATTAAGAAAGTACAAAGTAAGAGCAAAGCATTGATTGAGTAGTGGAGACGCCAGCCTGTGTCTAAGGAATGAGGGGCAGCACTAATTATGAATGTATTTGCTTTTATTGTCATGTTTTAGAACTTTAATGGTCATCTAATGTATTTTTTATGAGATGAATATACTTCTTTCAAAACCTCAGGGACATGTGCAACTGCTTTTAATTTCAATGGGAGTTGTAAAAGCTCATTAGCCTCTAGATTTGTCCTTCAAATGTATTTAATTAAATATATAAAGAAGATAACCAGGAAGCCTGAAGTGGCTGAGACACAGTTAGCACCAAACCATCTTTCCTGCTCTTTTTATCCTAGGAATAGTCATGAATTGGTCAATTATCACTTTGAATTATACTAATTGCACAACTTCCTGGGTTTAAGTGGGCTGCAGATCATGTGTCCCACTTTCACATCTCCTGCAATGCTCCTTTGCCTACACAAAGTGGTGGAACAGAAGCATCACTGCTGCAGATATTTCAGCCTTAGCTCAGAACAGACAAATGGTAACAGAGTGTTTGTGGCAGCTTCACGATTTCTTTGAACCACCTTTATGCCAGAACATGAAAATAACCCAAATTTTCAGCTGACAGACAAAGTATTAATCCATTCTGTGCCTCACATTTTACAGACATTGCATAATTTTCTGGCACCCAGCCACAAAAATTCTCATTTGAAGGAATGCTTTGTGGAATGACAACATTCAGAAGCAGGGCTTGCAGGACTTGAAGTGACCAGCCTCTCTGGAGCCCTCTAACCTTGTCCCAACTAAGCACGTTGTTATTTTATAGTCATGGAGAACTTAGTAAGCTTTCTGTAATGGAAATGGAAACACAGTGTCCCTGCCCTAAATAACTCACTTCATCTGCAGTGCCATGAAGGAGGATGGGTAACAAACCAGAACAGAACAAGGAGTTTTTGGGAGGAGGCACATCCTAGTTTTGACAAAGTTATGCATAAACTGAGGAAGTATAAAGCCATATTCAGAAGAACATCAGTCACTTAGCAAAGGCCTTGAATTGCAGGGGACAGACAGAAGAAAAAGATTTTTAGGAAAGCTGTAAAAGCAGAATATTTTTTCCCTCACAATTTTCTTGGAGGCTTGAAATAAAAGTGGATCAATATGGAAAAAGCATGACAGAATAGAGCAGCACACTGCCTTACACAGGATGTTCTGAGCAAGGAGGAAACAGGCTGGTGGGGGAGCTGCACCTGCAGGTATGTGCCAGGCTCTTGCTGCTGCTGCAGCAGGCCTGCCTGGGGAGGGCATTTACAGCTCCCAGGGTTTCCAGGAATATCAGGAACAGGTGAAATGGCACAGCAGGACAAAGAAGTCCTGGGGATTATTAAAATGAGGTGCTGGAAGTGGTCACAAGACATAAGACGTGAAGAGCATTGGGGAGGGCAGAGAAAATAAGGATTTCACAGTAGCATGTCACTGATAACGTGGCATCTTCCAACCTATTTGGGCATCTGGACCTAGTTGTCCAAATCTGCTCTTGCTTTTCCTCATTTACTTTTTCTGTTCTTGTGGAATTTGCCTTCATTCTCTTTTTTACCATCACCTTTAAATTACTTCTGCAAGAATGTTTTCTTCCTGCACGTTGTGTGAGATAAAGAATTTTTTTACTGATTTTCCATTTAATTTGCTGTCAGCAAGCCTCACCAGAAAAATTCTCTCTCAGTTCTTTACTTCACCTCTTATTTTTTCTTCATCTGTTGTTAATTTTATTGATACTATTTTGCTCTCAAGCTCACTGAAAACCATTTCCAGGAGACAATACAGAAAATTCAGCATTTTGTTTCATCAGGGATTTATCCAATGGATTCTGGTTTCCCTTTGCCGGGAAGTAGCTGTTTCAGAAGACTGCTGCTTAATATGTAACAGTCAAGAAACACAAAAATAAAATTAAAAAAATATTTGGAGTAAGTAAAATAAAAATATGCATCACACTCAGAATAGGTAGAAAGCTTCTTACTTGTTTGTCCCATGCGTAGGGGAAAAATGCAGGAGTTATTTCCTGCGAGATCACCATGAGCTGTGCAAGTGAAAACACAGTTTTGTGCATTGTAAGGTAGCTTTTCAGGATGGAAATACCAGACAGAAATAATTTCCTAAGAGTGCAGTGGTTGATGGTGGATAAACAGGAGACACTCAGAGCTGAACTAGCAATGAACCCTTCTCTAGGATGGCAGGGTTGGCAGGATGTCAAAGCCCATTATCCCCTCTGGAAAAGCAGAGGGAGATACCAAAGCAGACAGACGCTCCCGTAATGCCTTGTCTAAACTACATTATTGATCTCTGTCAAGATCCTCTGCCTCCCTCTGTGTCTGGCCTGCAGGAGGCAAAGCTGCAATGAGCAATCCAAAGCACTCAAATTACAAGAAGAGCTGTATTGATAAAAAAGGCATTTTTGGCTTTTTACCTTAGCTGTAACTGTGATAGAAATCTCACGGGTTTGCAGCCCAGTGGGCAGATCATGAGTAGATAATTGAAAGTGATAAATTCCTACGTGTGCAGGCAAAATTTCAAAAGCAGTGCTTGAACTGAGATGCCTTTGCTTTTGCTCAACCTGAGGTTCCTATATCTAGACCCAGATTTTTTGCTTCTCTGAGCACTTGAGACTTCTACTGATCTCTCTTAGAGTCAGGAACCAGCAGTTGTTCTGAAAATCTAGCCTGGGATGAAATTTGGACCTGCTGTAGTTAAAAGGAACTTTTCCAAGATTTCATCTGATGTAACTAATTCTGAACACTCAAGAATTCAGTGCTTAAAATGAGACTAATGCATTTCCTGCTAGGCAAAATGGAGAAAACTTTTAGCCACTTCTGTAAACTGTATTACAATATCTGAAAAGCAACATCTGTGTGATCAGGAAAAAAAAAAAAGCAGTATCAGTGAAATCTTCAAAACCTCAAAAGAAGGATTCCTAAAACTTGTCTTATATGCCTTTACTTTAATTTAGATTTCAGTTGCCTCCCTCGAAACAAGGAAATTTTTAATCTTATTTTATATTTTTTTATTTTGTATTTAGATAAATTAAAGTTGTTAATAGTTATTGACTGTGAAGCCTGGCCCCTGAGGCACATGGCATATGTGGGCTGCCAAAAGGGCCAGGCCTCAGACTGTTGAAACACCTTCTAATGAGGGAGAGTATTTAGCATATATATTTTATTCTGGAGATGGCATATAAAATATACATAATGCCAAAATTCAAGTTTGTAACTGCAAATCTGTTAACTTCCTAAGATAAAAAATAATTATGGGGAAAGAAGAAGCTCTATGAATAATTCTGGGAAGAAGAAGCCCTGTGGAAAACTCTTCTACATAGCTGAGAGGAATCAATTCCAGACAAGTATAAGAGTGCCCCATTAGCATTTGTGCAGGTCCTAAGCAGTTACACAAGAATGCAGCTCAATGACATATTCTGAATGAGTAGATAAATAATAAGGCTCTTGAGACACATCATTTGCATTCAATAATAGCTAGAAATGCCTTAATAAAAATGAGCAGTAGGAATACAGGAATGGTAGCCTACTCACAAGATAGGATTCTGGATGTGGGGTTTCCACAGCTGTGTCCTAATTTAAGGATCTAATTTAAGAAAAAGTTACTTGTACCCCAGATTATCTGTTTTTTCTCCAGTGGCTATAAAATGGACTAGAGGTGAGCACTCAGCTGGGACATCCACATTGTACCACTGGGCACAGAAGAACTTTACCTTCATACAGTAACTGTTTATTACATCAATCATGTGATTTTTCTTTATATATCTCAATATATTAGCTTAGCCTCCATCTCCCTATCATAGTTTCTTAAAGTTTTAGTTATCAGGCATTTGTTAGGGCTTTACACTGAATTCTAGTGCTTTCTATCTCATTGATCTGATGGTTTCTGGGAGTATATAAGTCATTTTGAAAAGTCTCTTCCATTACTCATGTGGAAAAATGTACAGGATGTCTGTGTTAAATATTAGATTAAAAATTAGGTAATTAGATTAATGACATTCTGACCTTTTCATCATGGAATAGTCTTAAATAATCTTTTGCTGTCTCCTCTCCTGGTTCAAGCTTTCTTTTGGGAGAATAGCTGCTCTCCTTTGCCATTCCTGGGCTCGCATTAGTCACCAGTCCCTGGGCAAGAATTTCAAGCCAAACATCATGTCCAGTGGTTTCTGTCTGGAGAGGACATGGGTCTTCCACATTCAGCTGTAGTGAAGAAGATTATAATAAAATAAAAATGAATAAAAGATTGTGTTGTTACCATCTTCAATATTTCCATTACTCCTGAGATAAGCAGTAGCATTGTCTGTCTACTATACTTTATCTTATTGCTTCATTGCTCTTATCTCAGACAGTACTTAATCCAAGCTAGGGTCAGAAGATTGCCTTGTAGTCTAATTGGAGATGAAAAAAATAGTTCTAATTTTAAAGACTTTTTATAGGCTGTGTTTTGTGAATATTTCCTTGACAGAGGAAAAAGTATTTTTATAAGCTATGTTTTCAGAGTGGTTCAGTTGCTTAAGGGTATTAGCCAGTGCACATTGATTTCCAGTAACATTTTAAAGCTTTAGAACAAGATTCTCCCTTGATATTTGTGCTCTGGTGAATATTGCATAAAGGAAAAGGAATAAGATTTTTTTAGAATATTCTCTTTTCTTTTTGTACACCATGAGTTCAGCACTTTTCCTTTGTATGATTGTCTGTAAAACAGATCTCAGAGGTAACTTTACCAAGTGTCTCAGGATTATATTAGCTACCTTAGTGGACTGTTGTGGGAACATTGCTTTTTTAGAAATGTAGCTTTTATCATTAACTTCTGGAGGGAACAAGCTGAAAGCTGTAAGTGAATGATGCCCTGCCAGGCAAGACTCTTGATTGCTGTGACAGGTGACTTGGAATGGAAAGGATGGTGAGTAAGATGAGGCAGAGAAGCTGAAGTAGACATATCCATTATAAGCTTGTTCTTTCCGTGGAAGACGCGACGTTACAGAAATGATGCAATGATGCAAAGCACGCTTCCAAGGAAAAAGCAGAAAATCAAAGCATTCTGATAGTAACTGTGGTGACATTATGGTATTCTGGAGACAGGATAATGCAGGAATGGGGGGCAGAGCATGTGAAATATTGCCTGTGCACAGCTATGCCCTCTCTAGGGAGCCTGCATCCAGCTGGACCGGCTCCTGGCTACACGTGGGCCCCTTGCCATGTGGCATACACGGCAAAGGGAGTTGCATTTTCCCTGTCTGGGAAATCACAAAGATGCTGCCCTGTAGACTTCTGGTAAGCCCAGTCCTCCCCTATTCCAGCTTTGAGGTCTTTAAAGAATGTGATTCTTGGATTTTTAGTCCATCAGAAAAATTATGTGGCTGAAGCCCAGTGAGATCTGTGTGGGAAAAGCAGGATTCTTCTCACCTAATTTATGATGTCTCTGCCTCTGACGTAGATAATCTGCATCTGTTCCACTCACTGTAGACTCCCTTGGAGTCAATGAGGAAGAATAAACACTTTTAGGACATGAATCATCTGATGCATTTTAGACATTTACATTAGAGCTGGATCACTTCCACGGTAGCACTGCCTATTTCCTTTCTATTTGATTATAGAGACAACTTGACTCAGAAATAGATGTCACCATCTAAAGTTAGGTGGGATGAATCCCACACAGACAGCCTGTTGTAGATGTGCTAACTGAATGAGAGACTCAGGAGCATCTTTTTTTTCATGGTGTTCTTAGGAGGAAGCCTAGAAAAGGACTGAGAAGGGGGTGATGACCATGTTCTAGAAAAATCTGTCTGTGGTGCAGAGAATGGAAAGTATGAGTGCTGGAAAGAGCTGGAAAAGGGGATAAATACTGCATTGAGATGATTGCAGCTGATAACAAATTATTCAGAACAGTTTAATATAAAGCTGACTGCAAAGAGCTGTAGCAAAATCTCGTAATACTGTGTAACTAGATAATAAAATGACAAATGAAAATTAATGCTCATAAGTGCGAAGTAATGCAAATGGAATAAAAATAACTCAAATCATTCATACATATTAACAGGCTCTAAGTTAGCTATTACTATCCAGGAAATAAATTTTGGAGTGACTGTGAATAGATTTCTGGAAACATCTGATTCATGCTCATGGGGGGTCAAAATGAAACACTATGAAATTTTGAGAAAGGGATGGAGTAAACCCAGGAAATGTTCTTATGTCACTGCATAAATTCACAGTGCTTCCACAGCTTGAAGGAGTGTACACTTCTTCCCCAGCAGCCTCAAGGCAGGTATAAGAAAGCTGGAGACGAGATAGAGAAGGGCTGCAAGGTGATCAAAGATACACAACAGCAAAGACAGACTTTGGCTTTCCAGTCTGAAAAAGAGATGGATGAGAAGGTAACATGGTAAAAACCTGTAGTACTATAAATGGTTTAGGGAAGGTGAATTGGGAATTCTTACATGCATTTTTTTTTGTCCTTGGGGTTGAGGAGATATCCAATGATATTATCAACAGTGGATTAAAACACAAAAGGAAGTATTTTTTACAATATTCAAAATTAAGTCATAGCACTTTTTACAAGAAAAGGCCAAAAGGATTAAAAAGTAGATATTAGATGATATAAAAAGTATCAACTTTCTGAGTATTAAACATTGTGGTCCAGTAAAAGTTCCCAAATATCAGCGCCTAAACAGCTGATTGCTGGAAAGCTGCATTTATTTTATGACTGCACTTCTATTATATCATGGGATACCTCCGTTTCCTGAAACACTGGCTAATAAGTGCTGTTGAGTCCATGTTCTGGGCAAAACTAGGATTTAACCTGATGTAGTGTGGCTGGTTTTGTCCTTCTAAGTGCAACAAGAGACTGAGGAATAGCCAAAAGTTGGAGGAGGTCAGCACCATGGAGGATGTTTGTACCACAGGCTAGGAAGTCTGAGTTGAGTAGGGAACAGTTGTGGATGTCCTTGGATATAAGCCTGGCCTAAGAGATGGCAAAGAACTCCATTGAAAGGCCACCAAGATGTACCAATGTGGATTTCTATCATGGGAAAAGCCATTTGACTTGGGGAAATAGGTGTGATTTATTGTTCTTTTTAGTTCAACATTATTGTGAAGGCAGACACCTTAGCCTTAGCTGAGGTGGGTTCTGGGTTAGTGGCCCTACTTAAGTATCATATCAAAACCACTGGACTTGGGTGAAAGGGGCTGCACTTG
The DNA here is from genome assembly GCA_013399835.1 of Leptocoma aspasia. Lineage (NCBI taxonomy): Eukaryota > Metazoa > Chordata > Aves > Passeriformes > Nectariniidae > Leptocoma > Leptocoma aspasia. Next base: position 1,851,194 of record VXAX01002162.1, on the reverse strand, counting down.
GAGCACAAAGAGCTCAGAGCAACACGGACAGCTGGGGCTGTACTGCAAAGCAACTGGAGGATTACTTCCCAAGGACTGCAGGATGGACTTTACCCTCTCTCTCCTCCCACAGTCACTAGGCACAGTCCTGGACATTTAAAGGCTGAAGTAAATACAACAGACTCAGACCTATGCCTTTCCTAAAGGTACAGTCTATTAAAAACTAAGGTAAGAAACTCTAGAAATCTGAGGGCAGAAATGCAGTTTTCTTATAGGATAACTGGGCAGTGGATCATGACAACTTCAAGGGAGTTAGATCATAAGTGTAACTTTTCTCCCTGACTGTGACTGGAGACAGTAGAAAGGCTTCAGATCTCACTGTGCCCTGAATTGCTTATTCCATAAATGTTGTTTACATTATAGTGATATAATTAGGATGGCTTAATGACGTGATTAAAAAAATTCTCAATTTTTATTATTTACATTTTTGTCTACAGACATGGATTTTTCTTTGCCTGGTATTAGCATGCAGAGCTGGAACTAAGTCTTAACCTCTTCTTATTGCATTCAGGAAATCAATTTGTTTTGCTAAAATGAAAGGGACATACGGTCTCAAGCAGCTGCATTCGAGTGTGACTAGAGATACTCATGACTTCACCAAGGTGTCAAAAAGTGTTCTTACTGCCTGCATTCTTCTGAAGGGAATAAGCTAATTTAAAAAGTGTCATACTGAGTCTACTGAATTGATGGCAGTATTCAGCAGGGTTTGGGATTGCACCCAAAGGGTCATTCTGTGTTGAACAGAAAGATGAAAAAACAAAAAAAAAAAAGAGAAAATGCATCCTGATATTTAGCAAAATCCATTTATCTCTCCAGAATCACGTCTGCAGCTTCCAGTGATTATCATCTTTCCCATGCTTCCCCCCGTCCATTAACATTCAGCAGAGGAAGGATGGGTGTCCTTTCTGCATTATCTAGTACCTACAGCCCTGTTCACTTGATTCCTATTCCAAACCTTTCAAAACCTCTCTTCCTGGTGATGCTGCCAACCACATGGGCTTTTAAATTCCTGGTGAAGTTGTCAGGACTGGCATAAACCAATTTGAATTTATAATTTCTTTCAAACTAGGGCAGATTTGGCTTGGCAGCCTGTGGGATGTGATAAACATGGAATTCCAGAAGCAGTAAGTGTTGTTTGAAGAAGCAGACAAATAATGTAAAGCTAACCTTTTATTTCACAGCTTTGTTTATCATAGCCAAATTATAATAATTGTAAGCATAGATTATAGTGGAGTTCTGCTCACACTGAATGACAATCAAGGCCATGTAACATGGTAGTTTTGTTTTGTGGTAAGGTTGCACCTTTTATTTTGCAACCCTAACCTAAGAAAAGTGCCAGGTGCTCATGGAGTCTTCTGCACTGCAGCTAGAGCCATGACACACATCATTGGAGCAGGAGTCGAGTCCAATTTATCATCTAGGCAGGAGTGGTGGGATGAAGGACATGGAATATGAAGTGACAAATATCATTTGGGTGCAAAATCTTTGTGGGAACCAGTGTGTTGTCACTTCTTGCCTTCCAGTGTACCATGAGCAAATCTGCATCTGTTATGCAACCATTTTATCAGCAGAACGTTAGCATAAAGTATACATCAAGAAAATGTTGAAAAAATAAGAAGTTTTCCTTGAAGATATCAAGGGAGTTTGTTAGAAGCAACAGAGTTTTACAGCTGCCTTGCCAAACTTGATCTTGAGAAAGTGAATTTCTACACTTATGCCCAAAACACTGTGCTTCCTGTCTTCTGCTCTTGATTCAACAATCTTTATATGTAAAATATTCTGCTGTTTTAGGATTTTCTTCTCATGGCTGAAGTAACATTTGAGGAAGCTCAGAAACCCCCGACTGAATTCAAGAGGTGTTGCAAGGGCATTTCAGATGTTCAGGTTAATGCACCTAAAATGAGTTTCATTGTTTCTGAAAAGTGTTACAGATAAGTACAGCATTATAAATGGCCATCATTGTAAATTATTTTAATCTTTAAGGTTTTAACAGTACTACTAACACAGATATTCTCTGATTCCTAAAAAATGTTTTCATGACCTCTAGTTTGCTTTTAATGAAAACCTTGAGATTGCAGTCTATGATCTCCTTCCTTGTTTTCCAGTAGCTTCACTTTTCAAGAATGATTTTGAATTAAACCTCTTATATAGGTTCTTCTTCTTACGTGATATTTCCTCTCCCAGTCTATGTGATTTGGATGCTTTTCAGGTCTGATTTCAGTGTAGGCAATTTTCTTGAGAGAGCTTCAACACTGCATTCTACAGAGGTTATATACAGCATTTTCCAAGGTGGTTAACTTCATATATGCATCAGAGATGACATGGTAACAACTTAGAAGTCATTACTAAAACCCTCGTCTCCTTCCACTTGCCTCCCAAGACATAAAGTAATTTCATTGCATTCCATGGTTTCTTTTCTCTGACTGCCAGGCACAGAGCAAATGGTTAATGCTTTTAAAATAGGAAAGCTGAAACTGGCTGGACTTGAAGAGGTTGCAGGCTGGATAAATTCCTTTACCACCTGCCAGGTCCAATCAGTACCCTCTTTTCCTTTAATATGGTTCAAAGTAAAAAACCACCACCAACAACAAAAACAGCACTCAAGGGTTTAATTTATCAAGAAAGGCATTTATATTATCCAGACATAGTATGTAGTGCTTGACTCTCTGGGCAGAAATCAGTAACTCCAGATGAAAGTACATTTTGTCCAATCAGACACCTTTAAATGACATGTACTTCAAATTCACATTTTCCTTTGAATGATACCTTCTGTCATTGATGACAATTCCTATGTGTCCCAAGACACTCCTACCAGGGCTCCCTGCAGCTCCTGGGACATCCTACTTGCAGTTATCTAGGGAGGAGTGTTTGCTCTAAATACAAAGCAGAAATGCAGAAACTGAACAAGAACAAACCTCTGGGCACTTGCAGTCACCCTGTATTAAGACTGGCAGCAGTGACACTGCTGCTGCCTCACAGCCAGTTGCTCTGCCACTACCTGCAGCTATCAGCTTCTAGGAAATGCCATGTGTCATCATCTTGTACTTGGACCTTAAATACATAATGCCTCTCAGCACAACTCGTAGCTAAACTGAACATAACTGCAGGGCCTCAGCCATGCTCTGTTCAACTCTAGTGGCTGATCCATTTTGCCAACTGGTTCGTATTTCACAGCATAGTTGAAAAAAAAATGAACCATAGTTTAGCTCATTTTTGAGGCTGCTGTGTCTTCTTCAAGCCTAGACCAGGGCCTTTCTATTTGCAGACTATCAAAAAATAAGCAAAGTTAGAATTTGAGGGCCACTTTCTGCTGCATGTTTTATTAACACCCGCAATCAGGGATTCACCTGGAACACAGACAAGTTAATTCAGTCCAGCCAACTGCTTCACCTCCCTTCTCATCATCTGAAGTGTTGAGAGTGAAATTTAGAGGTTGCTTATGTAGAACACAACCCACTGTGTGGGCACATCAGTGTCTGCTGCTGCTACCTGCTGAATTAATTGCTTATCTAGGGAAAACTGGCAATCCTGTGGGACTTGTGTTTTTAACATGGAAGGACCTGGATTTGCTCTGTTCAGGCAATAGAGTTAGTACCTTGGGAATTGTTACACAAGTACACTTACACTTCAAAACAGACGTTCAAATCCATTAGAGAAAAGTGCCAAGGCAATTTTGAAATTCCTATTTATGTATAGATATTTTCTATCTCTGTATTGCCCAAATTGCAGTGCACAGTCCTAATTGGCCTGAGCTCTTCAAGAGACAGCTTTCTGAAAGCTTAATGCTTTTTGAAAATGGTAATGCTTCCTGAAAAAGGAAGAAGGACTCTATAGATGAAACTTGATGATTTCAGGAACTCAGCATGAAAGCAAGCAGGTTCTACCTGCTACCCACTCACTGTTCCCATGGCTAATTGCTGCAGCATTACCTCCTCTCTCTCTTCTACTGCCCATGAGGTGAGCAATGAATTACATAAGGGACCAGGTACAAAATAGCCAAGTTCATTTTGGCAGGTTATTTTTCAGACAGGACAGCTGTCTGTTAAAATTTGGGGAAAAACCACTTGCATTGCACCACAAAGATGGAGAAGAGGGTGTGAGGAAGGCGGCCTGGGATTGTTTAAACTGCTGTAAGTGACACAGTTGCATGAGAAACTATGGCTGGAAACCAGTCCCATGTTTTTTTCTCTCCTTCCCAGCAAATGAACATTGGGATTGTTTCTCTGCTCCAATCTCCCGCAGAAGCAAAATGGAGGGCAGAGGACTATAAAAAGGAAGTGATTCGTCTCTGCTTCCTGTGAAGATCAGTGTTTTTCTGGATGATCTTTTGCTTAGTGTGAGCTTTGTGTGCTGCAACTGCAGGATTGCCTAAGAACTGCTCTAGGAATTGCATGCTGGTGTCAACAGTTATCAATGGGGAAGTGTAGTTGATGCCAGGGTCATGTTCTGCCATCTGTTTGTTCATCTTTCCCATGTGGAAGCCTGTGAAAATTGCTCCTTCTTATTTCTGCTAGGAAACAGTTGGCCACAACTGTGGAGTGGACCACAGGAAGGAGGGAGCTTGGATCTGGGGGTGTTTTTTAGTTAGTTTTAATTTTTTTTTTCTTCCCAGAAATCCCCAAGCAAACACGGAAGGTATGCAATTGTTCACAACTCTTTTGCAGGGGAGTTGCTTCTGCCACCTTTGGAAGCAGCAAGTCAAATGAGAGTGTCACCTTCTTCAGCCTGAAGAAACTTCAGGTTTCTTAAATATTGAGCACTCAAATTCAGGCAACATAAGAATAAGTGTGAAAGGCTTAAAAATACAGAAGATTTTCTAAGGGAGATTGTTAAATGGTAACTGAGAGCAATTATCTTGTTTTAATGTTTATCTATTACCAGTGTAACTTCACTTGATTCCATTGTTTTTTCTCTTGATTTTGTCGTATTTGATCTACATCTTTATGAAAGAGAGTGAGATCAAAGCAATGATGAAATCACTAAGAGTCACTTTGTCATTTATTCTGCTCACTGTCACTAAAGCAGGACAGTTTCATAATCAACACAGATCTCTTTATGGGCATTAACCCAGAAAAGCATTAAAGTGCCAGCCCAAGTCTACTGCTGTTCAGAAGGACATGTCTTGGGCTGATGTATAGTATTAAGCACAGATCCCCTCCCTTTACTGTATTTAATTTTCTGTGCAGATGTTTATTATGTGGGTATTCTGGAGATATACCTAAGGAAAGAGTCATTCTATTGAGCAGGACATATAAGCATGTAACTAATACACTTCTGTTGCAATATAGCTTTTATCTTTGTATTTTGTTGATGCTTGTTTAGGTAATTATTTTACTTGTTGGTCACATCAAAGTTCCTGCTGAATTTACTTCAATGATTTCACAGAACCTCATTAGAGGAGTTTTTGTTTTCAGAATCAAATACAAAATGTATTAAAAGGCAAAAATAAGAAGAAATGTCACTGAACTGCATCTAATTAAATATAACACAAAAAATAAGAAAGGACATAAGTGAAGCAATTAATATACAGGTTACAGTTGAGAAAAACAGCAGCCACACATAAAGGAGAAATAGCTTGATTGAATGGTACTAAGGTTATCTGAGCTTTTTGTCAGTTTATGTGATAGTTCATTCACTTGGTATCAACCTCCCTTACATTTCTTAAATGGTTCTGCTTACATAAGATTGCAAAAAGAAAACTGCACTTATCTTATTCACATTTTCAGCCACAAGGTAAACCAGCCACAAGATGGCAATACACTATGCTGTGAAAAGATAATTACTACATTTTGTCTGATTTTAACCCCTCCACAAATGGATTAAATGTGCTGCCTTTTCAGCTTTGGAAAATTTAATGTGGACTTTGGGAAACTTAATGAGGAATAGTCACAAAGTAATAACTTTAAGACACCCCCACCCCCCACCCCCCACTAATCCCTCTGCTACTATAAACAATTTATTTCTCATTTCTTTTCACTTCTCTGTTGTTTCTCTCCACTTACTATTGCTTGCAGGGAGCTATTGTCTGAAGGACTGCAAAAGCTATGGGACACAATATCCATTAGCATCCCTGCAGAAAGGGACAGGTCTGTGCTTATGGAGGCCACAGACACCAAAGCTGATTGCTCTTGACAGTCAAAGCATGGCTTCATCAGTAGTGAGAAAGAAACAAGAAACAGATGCCCTTCTTCCCTGGAATAATAAAAACAGAGACAGCTTAATATTATGAAAAGGATAGAAATGTGGGGGTGCATTGTTCAAAGACACGTTCTTAGGGACTTCAAATGGAAAATTCTGCAGTCAACTTTAGACCATAATAGGAAAAGGTGGCAAAAAGACACTTGAAGGTTTTGTCTGACCATAAAATAGCAGTGAGTCACCAGTATGAGGTATTTGCAAGGAAGGTTAATGTAATTATAGGAGTTAGCAGGTGAAGCCTCAGATGTTCTGGAAGGATGTGCCACTGCTGTTTGTTTGCATTCCATTTGCACCACAGCAATCTGGTACATCAGGGCACAGCTGGTAGGGCAAGGAGACGTTCCCCTCCTTTTCCCTGGAAATGTAAGTCAGCTTTCTGATGTGGTTGCATGACAGGATGCCAGGAAGTGTCTGGCTGACGTACTGCATTTATAGAGTCAGGATTAAATTAATCACTAGATCTGAAGGCAGGAGGAAGTTTTCCCAGGTCAGAAGGTCAGGGGTTGTTGAATGTGGTTTATGCTTTCCTGGGTAAAAGAAGGGTGTCATGTACATCCTAAGGCAACCTGAGCATTTCATCATTTTCTTCTTGTGATGTGTTGCAGGTGACTTTTGATCTTCTGCTACCACCTTTAGCTTGCGTCATGTTGTGCAGGTAGACAGGTAGATCTGTGGGCTGTCTTGGGTAAATGCTTGTTATACCATGCACTACAACAGAAGGGCCCTGGACTAAAACATCTAAACATCTCTTTGTTATATGACCATATAGCACAATATTTTATCAGTCCTTGTCTCTAAATGCTCGGGTTAGAAAATGCTAAGGAAGTTAAAGGAATCATTGATATAGCTTTAGATTTAGCCATATATAAGCAAAATATGGAGCATAGAAACATAAAATCATTTTGGTTGAAAAAGAAAATCATTAAGTTCAACCATTAACCCAACAATGTCAAGTCCACCACAAAACCACGTTCCTAAGTGCCACAACTACACATCTTTTCAAATACCTCCAGCAGGAAGACTCGACTGCTTCCCTGGGAAGCCTATTCCAATGTTTGACAACCCTTTCAGCAAAGAAATTTTTCCTCATATCTAATGGAAACCTCCCCTGGTGCCATTTTAGGACATTTCCTGTTGTCCTATCTCTTGTTGCTTATAAATGTAACCGAGAAACTGACTCTCACCTTGCTACCTGCTTAGTTGTAGAGAGCAATAAGATCAGGCCCCCACCCCTCCCAGACTCCTTTTCCACAGGTTAGACAACCCTAGCTCCCTCAGCCACTCCTTATAAGACTTGTGCTCCAGACTTTTCCCAGCTTCACTGCCCTTGGAAATGTTCCAGCACTTCAATGTCAAAACACATAGTAGTGAGGGGCCCCGAAACTGACCTTGCCAGTGCTGAGTACACAGAGAAAATCACTGCCCTGGTCCTGATGGCCACACTAGTGCTGATCCAGGCCAGGATGCCATTGGCCTTTGTGGTGAGCATGGACACACCCTGGCTCATGTTCTGCTGCTGTCAACCAGCACTCCCAGGTCCTTTTCCCACCAGACTGCTTTCTAGCCACTCTTCCCCAGTCCTGTAGTGATGCCTGGGGTTGTTCTGACCCAAGTACAGGACCTGGGACTCGGCCTTGTGGCACCTCATACAACTGGCCTCAGCCCATCAATCCAGGCTGTCCAGATCCCTCTGTAGAGCCTTTTTACCCTCCAGCAGATCAACACTCCCAGCCAGCTTGGAGTCATCTGCAAACTGACTGAGGGTGCCTTCAGTGCCCTCATGGAGATCCTCAATAAAGACATCGGACAGGCCTCAGTACTGAGCCCTGGGGAACACCACTTGTGACTGGCCACCAGCTGGATTTGGCTCCATTCACCACCAGTCTCTGGGCCTGGCCATCCAGCCAGGTTTTTACCCAGCAAAGAGCACACCCATCCAGGACATGAACAGCCAGTTCCTCCAGGGAAATGTGGTGGGAAATGGTGCCAAAGGCTTTACTGAAGCCTGTGTAGATAACACCCACAACCTTTCTCTCATCCACCAAGGGAGTCATCTTCTCACAGAAGAAGACCAGGTTAGATGACACATTTATTCAATTTCTGTAATTTTCAGCATTTTATTCCCTACCCTGCTGGCTTTGAATTGCCATCCTGCTACTACGTTCTCAGACTACCTGCTGCTCATAAGGATCAAAATAACCAATCTGTTGAATTGTTGACCATTTCTGATGACCACGAGAAAGATCACATTTTATGCTTTTCTATCCTCTAAAGAAAATCTGACAATGCAACTGAAATCCTTCCTGCCTCTTGTGCACACTGGTCTACAGTTTGTGACTGGAGTTTGAATTGCTAATACAATTTTGAGTACAGTTCCTTATATTTCATGTATAGCTTAAAAATTTAACAAGGAGTTATATGCATCAACCTAGGAAATTTTTATTAGTTTGCTCTGCATATTTCTTTATTACTTCCACTAAAGGGCTGATGCATACCCTAATTAACCACTTTGATTCTTTTTATTGTAAATTGCATTTCAGCTACTGTCTGCTCCTTTGATGAACACTTGCACTGAAGACAAACATGTTTTTCTTGGGGGAATTGCATTATTACAACATGAAATAGATTGAGAGTAGTTTAATGAGTAGTCCAGTGTCTTCTTCTGAATACTGTTTATTCTGGGTACACCAGAGCAAAGACATCATGATGCTGATGGAACTGTTTTATGACACTATAATCCACACATGAAATATACTCAAGCTGTAGGGTAATACATTCATTGTTCACATTGAAACTAAGAAGGACAAAGACCACTGGCATTTATAGGGTTTGTGTGTCTCAAGTACTAGATGGTTCCAGTGGAGTTTTTTTACTTTGGCTCCACGTTTGGTTTTTTTTTTTTGTTACCATAATCAATAATCTATAGCAATCTGTGTTGTAGTTGTTATCAAAGTTGCATTAACTTTTTATTAGACTTCATTTAATTGATGCCAGATTTGGAAGGAAAAAAAGAGTAAATTCCACCTCTTGTTTCCTCTCTTTCATGTGCGTAAATGTCCAGAAATGCCTTCACAACATCTATAATACAAGAAATGCATTGTGGTTCAAAGGGGAAAGAGAGAACACCCATAGAAAAAATGTCTGTCTGCCAGTTCATAACAGCTCTTTACTATAGTCTGAGATGTGGAAGAGGTTATTAGATTGCTATGGCTGCTTCAGATTTTTCAGTGGCTCTTTTTCTCACTCAAAAATCTTTTTTTTTTTTTTCCAGAAAAAGCCTGTTTATTGGAAAGGTTTAGTCTAATTTTTTATGTGAACTTTGATATCTTTCTCAGTCTTCTGAAAAAAATAAACAAATCGAGTTTCTTTTTGACCACTAATTTTTCCTTTATAAAATTAAGCCACTTCTAAAAACATGACCTTCAAAATGATTAAAACAGAATCTCTTTGCCTAGACAGAGTTTTTTGCATTGCTTAATTTATGAATGCATTTTAGATTCTGACTTATTGTGATTTAGAAAGGGAAACTGAAAAATCTTAGGAATTTTAGGAATCATAGAAGGGGAACTGTTTTTTGTGCAGCTTTACTGATTGTGTATCTCCCTGATCATTTTCTTTCTTTATCTCCACAGTCTACCTCCTACATGTGAAAAAAAAATTTCCTTATATTCCTGTGCTCCTGGTCATAAGTAAGTCCTGTATCTTTCTGACTTAAAGCAAAAGGACTCCAAGAGGTATCGGTGTGGTTTCCTCCTTATTCATGGCCTTCTTATTGATACTTTCAATTTGTTCCTTGCTGGGTGTGGTATACGCCTCTATGACTTTCTCTGACCGTTTCATTTTGTGTAAAACGATGGCTACATGCTGCTACTGGCACCTGCAGATGGGGAATTCTGACTGGATATTGATTTTGCACACTTTATCTGAAATGCATAAGAATGTTATAAAGAGAACTCTTAGATGCATGTTACTGCTGGAACACATGTAGAACTCCAAGGATTAAAAATCTGGCTGCGCTTATGTAGGAAGGAACAGAAAAAACCAGGAACAAAAATCAGGAGCATTCTCAGTGAATTTAGCTAAGAACCATGAACAGCTGTTTTTCTGGGTGCTATACTATATCAAGGAACTTATGTGTTTTGTGGAGTTTTTCTGTTTTGTGGAGTTATTTTCTGTTTGCTTATTTGTTTCCCCCATATACCCAAACAAAGTAATTTAGGAGTGACTCAAGGAAAACAGAATCACTTATTTTCAGTCAGTTAAAATGCAGGTAGCAAATTTTTCAGCTCTAAGTGTGCCATTGCTGGGCATTTAAATGGGTAAGTACACATTAAGATCACTAAAAGCCTTTCAGCCAAACTTTTGCCATCTCTTTGTTCTCTCACTCTTTTCAGCCATATAGATTTTCCTGATATCCTTCCTTTCCTTTTCTTTACTCTGACTCATTGATTACGCATTACTAATGGGTTTTTCTGTGCTTCAGTTTCTCCCTTTGTGAAATGAGGAACATCTATTTTTGCTGTTGTGTCAAGGTAATAGATTTATTAGGAATACCTCAGCTAGTCATTGATATGTTCCCATTAGGAGGCAGCTCCTTAAATCAAACCACTGAGGTACTACTTCTCCATGCTCTGAGGCACTGTAATTTGAGGTGTTCAAATACTGCTCCTATTCTAAGCTATCTTGAAAGAAAGTGAAAATACTATCTTATATTAGAGTAGTAAAGTATTCCTGGGGAGAAAGTGGCTGGCATGTTTGTAAATGGGATAAAATATGCAAAATTTAGAATATCTTGGGATAGTGATTTCTATCAGAAACTAAAATGTAACAGTATCAGTTGTGGTTTTTTTCTTAATGTGTGTATGTGTGCATGCTTGCTCTGAATACTGCTTTCAGTAACTTATGAGAATTATAAAAACAATGGAGAAATAGCCACTGGATTTGGGTGCCTTAGTAAAAGCATTGCCAGCAGGTCGAGGGAGATGATTCTGCCCTTCTATTCAGCTCTGGTGAGGCACATCTGGAGTGCTGTGTCCAGTTCTGGACTCCTCAGGACAAGAGAGACATGGAGATCCTGGAGTGGAATCAATGGATGATCAAGGGACTGGTGCATCTCTCTTATGAGCCTTGAGAAGAGATGGCTGAGAGGGGACCTCATCAGTGAGTGTGAGAGCATTGGGTTTGCATGGCCAGGTTTGGTAGCAGGGGGCTACAGATGGCTTCTGTGAGAGGATGCTGGAAGCTTCCTTCATGTCCGGCAGAACCAATCCCTTGTGGCTCCAAGACAGATGTGCTGCTGGAAAAGGCTGGGCCAATTCGAAATTATGGTAACACCTCTGTGACAACATTCTTAAAAAGAATAACTTTAAAAAGTTATTGTGCAGGTGTAATTGCAGAGCAGGGAAGGACTTTTCTCCCTGAGCAGTGGTAGAAACAACATGTGATGAACTGACCTTAACACTCATTCCCTGAGTTGCTGCAGGGGAGGAGGGAGAGCTGGGAAGGAGGGAGAGGTGGGGGGAAGTTGTTTTTTAAGGTCTTATTTTACTTCTCATTGTCCTGCTCT
>VXAX01002162.1:1744188-1838410 GCA_013399835.1 Leptocoma aspasia | reverse complement strand
GCTTTGGTGGGTGTGTGGTATCCAGCCAGGGTCAGCCCACTACAGTAAGTACCGGAAGGGAGCGTGCCAAGAGGATGGAGCCAGGATCTTTTCAGTGGTGCCAAGCAATAGGACAAGAGACAACAGGCAGAAACTGATGCACAGGAATATGAGGAAGAATTTCTTTCCCATGATCAAGTGATCAAGTACTGGAACAGATTTCCCAGAGAGGGTGTGGAGTCTCCCTCACTGGAGGTATTCAAGAGTTGTCTGGACACAATCCTGTGCCACGTGCTCTGGGATGACCCTGTTTGAGCAGGGAGGTTGGACCAGATGATCCACTGTGGTCCCTTCCAACCTGACCCAGTATGTGATTCTGTGATTCTGTAGTTTGTGCATGAGATACAGGATAATGGTTGAGGTTGGGAGTCATCTAGTTTGAGGTCTCTGTTCAAATAGGGTCACCTAGAGCTGGTTGCCCAAACCATCCAAGTACGGGCCGGCTACATAGGTGGCCTGCACTCAGATGCTTGCTCCACATATGGAATATGAATCTCCTCTTGAGGGTAACCTTGGCAAAGCTCAAAAAGTCAATGCTGTTCAGGCCTAACCCCGAGGAATGATCAAACAAACTCATCAGACACACTATGAACTAAGCCTCATCCTCTCAAACATAGAGGGAGCTAATCCGGCATGGTCGTTTATCCTGACTACTCATGGTCTATGGCTGTGATATGGCCTCTTCCTGTATGAACAGAGAGAAAGAAATTCTCAGTTAATTCCTGCTGCATGAGAACATTTGGACGTGCTCATTTGGCCAAAGCTATGTGGAGAATTTCTCAAGGAGAGTGTTCTTCCCTTCCTGTCTCCCTCCTGCAACAGCCTAAAGCCTCTGAAGCACAGTGAGTGCTTCATCTCCTTTGTTAACTGCCTTCAGACTTCTCGTTAGACTGCACCATTCACAGCTGAGCCTGGCTGTTCACTAGGAAGTCTAATGTCATATAAACTTCGGTTCAAAATAGAGTGAATTAAAGGCATTTAATTTCAATTTCAGTCTTTGCTTGTTTTTCTCCAAGCCGCATAATTGAGCTGCCATTTCTAAATCATTGTTCCCAGCTTTTTGTCACTTAACATCTCTAGCATTTCAAGCAGATTAATCTTGAATCCTCTATTGTGTAACCACACTTCAACTAGAAATAGCAGCAAATCTTAAGACATTCCGAATCTCATCTTTGCATCATATGTAGCCAGTGTTATCGCTGCAAAGTAAAAACCAAGCAAGGATGAGTGTGTAGCGCTCCCTTGCATTGAGTGGATAAAGAGGGGAAGGAGTCTCCTCTGCACACGCAGAGAAGTGGGATAGCACACTGTTAACAATCTGCTCCGCATGGCAGTGGCTTGGTTTCCTTCTGGGAGCTGAAGGGGACTCCTGTATGGCTACTTCCAGATCTCTAACTTTATCAAAGTCGACACCTTACTTCATATTATTAAAGATATATAACTTTATATGTTATTAAAATGAATCTCATTTGCATGGGAGGCTATAATTAGTGCAGAAATAGCAAAAGTTGGATTAGTTATGCTAAAATTGTGAAACAGGAAGGAGGAATGTGGGAGAAACAGATACTGTGACCCCCATCAACAGGTTGGAAGTTTAGTGAATCCATAGGTTACAAAATATGTTATATCAGTACCAAATGGTGGACTTTATTTCCTTTTATAACTTCAGTTTCATTTTTTCTTTAGCTGTTCTTCCACTGTGTCCTATCTCTTGTTGCAAATAGGGCTGTTGAAAAAAACCCAAAACCCAACAACCCAGTATGACATGGACAGTTTAATAGTAGACCTGTATTACTTGGGAACTGTGTTGAAGTCACGAAGGCGCAGAAACTCAAGAGGCTTAGAATCACCCCATAGGATCACCCCATCTAAGGTATGAAAAGCACATGGCAAAATGGGATAAAAGGCTGAATTTTATGATTTGCCTTCTTTGAGTAGGGGACACTATCTGTTGATATGTGTAAGATAGTATGTATCAACCACTTGCAAAAGTAGCTATGTCAGGTAAAAGGTACACACGCTTCCATTTCAGCTGTGAATCCTTAAAACCAACACGGGAAAACTCAAAATCCCTTTGGTTTAAAAAGCATTTTGCCAAGATTGTGCTCCTATCTTTTGTGCAATGATGCCTGTGAAAATATCAGTTAAGAAGTGAAAAGGCACACCAAGCTGGTTTCTGATGGAAAATATATGAGAAAATTATGTGGGAACGGAATAGAGGACCTGGAAATTCAGTTCACCGTTGTGGTGGAATGGGAACATTCTCTAGGAGGAGGAGATTCTCTCTGAAATGAGATTTGGGGGTTAGGATGGTAGAGAAGAACTATGGGGATTTAGAAGGGTTTCAGTTTCAAGTTGATGAATCAAGATTTCCAGTTGATGAATCAAGTTTCAAGTTGACAAATCAAGATTTCATCGGTGGAAGGAAACAGCACCTAGAAAACGACTGTCTGTGGGGTTTTCTCTTCCCTGTCCGCCCTTGCAATCTTTCCTGTGGGAATGACAATCTCTGCCTCTGTTGTCGCAACCCCCTTGCACACACGGTCACTTGTGTGCAAGCTCCCCTCCCCAGCCCAGTTGTCCCTGCCGACGCTCGATTTTACCCCGTCATTCCCCACATCATTCCCTGCTCATCCTCCCGCACAAGACGTTTGTGTTCTCACCACAAACAGCGAGGAGAAAAAAAGACGTATGAAAGACGTATGGCAGCAACACTGTGAGAAACGCGCGCTGGAGCTGAGGGCTGAGCCCTTCAGCAGCACCGCCGAGGAAAGGCGCCCTGCTGCCCGCGGCTCTGCTGCCGGCGCCAGCCCTTCTGCAGCGGCCAGGGCGCTCGGCGTGGGGGGCGCGGAGCTGAGAACGATGGCGGCGCTCGGTGGTTTTTTTCACACAAAGCGGCGCGGACCGTCCACAACCTCCGCCCGGGGCCTCCCCGACACCGCCCGGGGCCTCCCCCGAGCCCCGGCCGCCCCCAGCGCCCCGCACGGGCCCCGCCGGCAGGTGGCGCTGCCCGTGCCGGCCGCGAGGTGGCGCTGCCGGGCCGGCCAGCGGGCGCGGCCGCCATTTGTCGGTTTTGTTCCGTCGCACCGTGCAAAGGTGAGGCAGAGAAAAAGCCTCTAGACGGATTTGAGAAAATTAAAGTTCCAAGCAAGCAGGGTGGCAATGAGGACAGCGCCAGGAAACTCCTCCTTCTTCTTCCCAATGCTCCCTCGTCCCCCCGTCTTTCACAGAATTGTAGAGTCATAGAACGTTAAGGATGGACGGGCCTCAGACTGCCTCGTCCCAACTCCCGCTAGACCAGGTTGCTCAAGGCCTTATCCAGCCTGGCCTTGAACATTGCCAGGGCTGGGGCACCCACAGCTTCTCTGGGCAACCTGTTCCAGTATCTCACCACGCTCACAGTAAAGAATTTCTTCCTAATATGTAACCTAAATGACCCCTCTTTCAATTTGTTCTCACTAATCCTTGTCATTCCAAGGCATCACTATCACTACAAGTTCCTGACAAAAGCTTAATGTCATCTGTGGGTGTTTCTGTTTGTTAGGACTGGTTTCAGCTGGAGATATGTTTTGAAAATGCCAAGGAAGCAGAAGACAAGTCCTGTGACATTAGCTTGGGTGCTCAATAAAACTTCAGTGGATTCAGTATGGGGATGAGTGGAAGGGTCCCTGTCAGAACTGCCCACCTCCACAGGGCTTGGATTCATCTGGAGATGCTTTAATGTGTGTTTTGCTGCAAATGTTGCTTGGACTGCTTGGTGTTGACTTTTCCAGCTGGCACCAGCTGTGTGCCAGATGGGACTCGGTGTGTATTTACGCTGACATTTCAAGACTTCATGTGGAAGCTGGTCCAAGGAAGCTGAGTTCTGCCACTGAGAGTGCTGCAGTCAGATTCTGCTGGCCCTGACTGGAGAAACTAGCAGGGAGTTCACATTACCATCCCAAGGCTTTGCAGCAGGTAACCTGCTGATATCCGTTTGTCTGTTGGTTTCTCTGTCCTCCCAGCAGTGGAGTTCAGCCATGTTGTCCTTGTCAACAACTAATAGCATTAGTGGCATTTCTTTCTTTCCATAACTTTTTAGCAGACCTGAAATTGGCTAACCATGTTAGATAAGAGGAAAAAAAGAGATTTATCTTCTCCTGGTTCTGCACAAAAATCTTTAAAATGTCAGCCAGCTTGGTAAGGAGGGTGAGACTTTTCACTTTAAGAAATAAACTTGAGAGTAAAGGTTTGTTTTTATGACACAGCTAAAAGGGAATTAACAGTAGGAAATTAATCTTTAAGACCATCCCAAAGTATCAGGAGGGAGGGAATTTAAGTAAGCGTAACATTTTAATTGGCTCTAATTTCCAGAATTTTGCATAAAACTGCCTAGAAAATAGCTGCTCTAAAATGAGTCTTAGTTTCATGTCTATGCACTATGTGCTTGAATAATATGTTTAAAAGGACACAACATGAGAAAAAAAGTGGCCAGACTTACCAATATAGACTTCAGCAAAGTCAGATTAGTGATTTATATTTTCAGCTGTCTATAAAAACATATGGTAATCTGCATTACTTTTTTTTGTGTTTTAGCTTATTCTTCTCATGACAGTTCAAAAAATACAGTATTAGCAAAAGTGAAAAAAAGGAAAAAGCTGGCTGTTACGGCTATATTATAAAATTATTAATAAGGCTCCTTAAAAATAAACTTGGTAAGATTACTTTAGACTTCTCAGCTGACAGTGATTATAGTAAGTTACAGTATTGACCATGGAGTTTAGAGGATGCCCACCTTTCTGTAGGCCTAAAGGCTGCCTGAGGAAAGGTGCAAGAATTTAGCTCCAGTGCAGTATCAGTCATTATCTACTCTGACAGAATCAGAAACACATTTTTTACCATGGTAGAGGTTGTAGTCTTAGAATTTAAAAAATTTATGCAGCTGCAGGATGCTCCTTTCATCCCATTCAGGTGAGCCTGCCTTACAATGCTGTGCCCTAGACTTGAATGGGGATTTTCAGCTCGGTTTTCAGGAGCAGCTGCAACAATAAGGCATCTTTTTAGCTGCAGTGCAGCACAGGTGTACATTAACACTAAAGTCCCGTGGTGGCAGTAAGATCATTAACTAATTGACTCATATAGTTTCAAGACTTTCTTCCCATTTTTACCTGCTGAAAAATGTTCACCTTCCATTTGAAAAGTCTTTCCCTGTCACTAGAGGACACTATTGAACAGAAAATGCTGCACTTTAGCGCTCAGATGAGAGATTGCCTGTTCCCAAGTGCCAGAAACTTGGAGAGAAATTCAGTTTTCAGCAACTGATTTTAACTCAGCTTCTCAGGGGTTTTTTTGGTTTTTTTTGTTTTTTTTTTCTACCTATACTGACACTTTACTATCCTTACTCTTCTCCACTGGGAAAAACACACTAGAATCATGTCAGCCGAGTATCAACCTATTTCACTGTTTCCTCACTGTTTCGTGCACTTAAACTATGGTATGTCAGCCTGAAATAACAGTGTTTGTGCCAAACATGGAGTTTGGCACAACATGGAGTAAAAAGAGAGTAAAAAGTCATGGAGTAAATGGAGTAAAAAGAGAGTAAAAAGACATGGAGTAAAAAGAGTACTGGCTAAAGGGAATTTCCTCCATGAATACTCATATTGAGAGATGGCTCTCTCATTTTATTTGTGAATGTTACTAGTGTCTTTCTTCAATCCCATTTCTTATCCTTCATTTCAAGATCCAGAGAAAATTAGCCAGAGGCTTTCAAAGTTTCATCTTGAAAAAACTTGTGTCTTTTCTATGGGAAAAAACCAACAACATTTAACATATGATAAATAACAGACACAAGAAATGTTTGTCTAAACAAAATGAGAGCTGCTGAGTAAAAGTCTGAAGATACCAAGAGCTTTGACATATTTGCAGCAGACTACTCCATCCCACTGGTATTAGCTTGCAGTATGAAACACTTTTATTCTGGAAACCATTTTGTGGTTTGATGTAACTGTCTGCTTATAGAATCTGGGAAAAATTCCACATGCTACACTCTGTAGACCTTTTCTAAGAAATGTAATAATGTTTCCTCATATAGGGAGGAGGAGATGTGATGACCTAAGGCATGTATTGTTGAAAACAAGGATGTGGTTTTTCCAGTACTGTCCATCTGGTGTCTTTCATAACACGGTGTTAATATAACTAAGTTTGTAGAAGACCAGAAGCAAAAGCAACTGCTTCAGAGACTGCAATAATGAAACCCTTTAACCAGTTTTGTTCTGAACACAGTAAGATTGTAATAGGTGGCTGATAGCCGACACTCAGCAGTGTCAAAGAAAGCAAACAGATGATGAAAATAAATCGAGAGAGAAAAATGTTTGTGCTGAGTTCAAGACATTGAGACTGAAGAAGACATAGATCAAAGGACTACAGAGAACTGCACAAACTTATGCTTTGAAAATCATCTTGCAAACCACTTGTAAAAAATATGTTTTGTAGTAGTCTGGCTTTCAGTAAAAAGATGGAATAAATCACTCTGCCTATATTTTGGTAGTTTAAAAACTGTATGCTATATATGCAACAAATTTTTGGAAGCGACTGCTTACGCACAAGCACTGATTTTCCTGGAAAGCAGTATGGGTTAATTATTTGTTGAGTGAGGTGGAGTGCCAAGATACAGTTTGTGATTCCTTCTTCAGACACAGGACTGGCTGGTTTCTATATCCTTCTCCTCTCCTTACAGAGAGAGGCCCTATACAGTAGCAGTCTTGTGAAGCATGTGTTAGCTTCAAAACTTATGAAGCAGTTCAAACTCACAGCAAATTGAAATACTGTGTGAGCTGGCACAGGCAGGCCACAGAAAAAAGCCCACAAAACCATGTATGAAATGGAAAGGGTAAATCAATTTTTGTTACCTCCCCAACCAAGGGATCCCCAAAGCAGCACCTGGCAGAGGCACACAGGCAAGGGTGCACCACAGAGCGCTGTCCATGCTGGAAGATAACCAAACCTGCCCTTCTGGATTCCCGAAGGTGTAATTTACCACTGTGCTTTGGTCCTTCCCACACCAAGGCTGGAATCTCAAGCATGTTTGATTGGGTGCCTCTAGGTCTATCACAGATCTGTGTTATCCAAACACAGATATTCTTCTTGTCCAACATACAAGACCAAAGAACAATTCGTATGATATATGTGGTTTTGGCACCCCAGCTGCAAGTTTTTGAGTGTATTTAGAATCCTCCTCACTAATCGTCCATTATTTTCCCACAAATACTGAATCTGAGGCTAAGGAGGAGAGAACAGTTCCCAGAGTATGTTGTGACTCCAGGTTGTGGCCTACACAGTTGTTGGGGTAAAGGACAGTCTGTGCAAAGATGCTCAGGTCTGCTCAGTTCTACACTGCAAAGCATGGTGAGAGTCTGCTCAGGTATTTTTTTTTTTTCTCTTGGCACAGTTATGTACTGGGCTGTATGAGGATCCTGAAGCCTCCCAGCTTGTATTTGTAGGGTCATTTATTGAAAATTGGTATCCAGACCCTTTAGCTTCCCATCATATCTCAGCTGGCTAATTTGTTTGAACTTCCTCTACTGTTTTTCATAATGGTGTCTGGATCTAAGGCTCAGAGAAAGAAAGTAAAAAATAACTGAGAGGAAAAAAGTAAGAGTACAAGATCAGAGAGTTCATAAGACCCTTTATAAGTCAGCCACTGGATTACAAAAATGCCCTAAGTGCATGGTATATTATCTGTGTCTCTTTCTCATTTTATATACATCATTCAAACAATAAACTGCACTTCCTGATTCTCTCTGGATATAAGCACTTGTAAGAGTGCTCTGATTTGACCTGTGCATTTTCTGTGCTCCTTTAGCTCAGTTTAGTGGGTGAAATTTGGGCAGTGTCCCACTGAATAATAAATGTGTCTTTTGATAGTAGTCATGTGTTGCTTTGTGTAGGCACTGCCAGAAGCCAGTGCTGATGCAAGGCCTGCACACTTGTGACACCGAGTAGAGACAAGTATGTGGGACTACTGTGTGCAAGGCTTTGTCAAACCTCTTGTATGAAGTTGTTCTGGTTTAGGGCAAATTTGTGAGGGAATCTCTGAAGGGGTCCCTCTAGAAAGCAAATTCAAGGGGCCCCTCCCCCTACCAGTTCAGGAGACATAAATCTCCTTCAACAGAAGTAGAAAAAACTGTTATTTAACAAGCAAAGTACTCACAAACATGAGTCAATGAATAATACTAAACAATGAAACCTCTCATTGTTCTGAAGAGATGGCAAATTCAGACAGTCCTTCTGTGCACTGGAGAGAGTCCTTTCTGTGGTGTGTCCTCGCCTTTCTCTCAGTCTCTCCGGGGCTCCGGGGTCTCTCTCTGAGGCTCAGGTCCGGTGTCCCGGCCTCAGTGCAGCTTGGAGGGCCCCAGGATGATAGTCCTGGTGTTCCTGGGACTAACAATAGCTGAACAGTTCCAAAAAACTTCTGGCCTCGGCTACCTGAAAAAAAATAAATAAAAGCAAAGGAGAGCTCTCTCCCGCTGTCTGTGCTGCAGATAACACCCCGAGAGAAAGCTGAAGTTCTTATCTCTGTTTTTGAAAACAGCCGCCAGAAATTCCACTGCTTTTCCTTCTCCCCCTCTTCACTCTCAGATCCAGTTTTAAAGGCACAAAACTTACTTCTGGGCTAAACAGGTCAATGGGGATACAATTCAGCATCATAAAGTCTCCCCAGGACAGAAGTGCAAATGACACAGCCTTTTAAGGAGTCAGCAGTTAGAGAATAACTTCTACCAAGCCTTCATTTAGATGAGCAGCTAATATGTATGTATATCAACAGCTGCCAAAAGAGCAACAAAATAAGGTAAGGTATTGAGATAATCAGTGTGTTTGATTTCTACCTATTTTATAGGCACTGGAGTTAATTTTTATAGTTGGTATCAGTTACATCTATTTTCTTTCCAGCCTCTTCAGTTCTGGGTTTGGTTGGGGATTTTTTCTTTGTTTGTTTTTTCTTTTCTTTTTGTGGTTGCTGTTGGTTGTTTGTTTGTGAGTTTCTAAAATTTTCCTACTCTTGGGTCATAATTTATTTGTTAGAAGAGTATTTGGAGATGTTTATGTTTTCTTCTCTGAAACAGCTCTGCCTTGTAATGACATTAGCTGCAGAGAGATGTTAACCTTTGGTTAACAGCTAAATATTTTCAAAAGGGATGCCCTTCTGCGCTGTCAAAGCAGTACCAGCTCATTTAATTGTGCAGTAGACCCCATTCCTCACTTGTGCTTGTATATGAGAAGAGAAAGAGAGGGATTATCCTCTATTACAGATTTAGCTGCAGGATGAAGAGCAGAGAGGGGAAAAACTTAGATGCCAGATTTATATAACTGGATGCATGCCACTGCAGTCTCTGCAGCACAGGCCACATGCCAGATCTCTTTCTTAGCCTCGTAAGGCAATTGATTAAATCAAGTTAGCTACTGTATGATTCTAAACTTTTCTTCTTGCTGGCTCCTGTTTATCTAATTTTCTTCCTTCCAGAAGATGCTGCTACAGCTACTCATAGCATTGCTGACTGTGAAAGTGGCAGATATAGTGGGGTTTTTTTGTTGTTTTTGGTTTTTTTTGTTTGTTTTTTGTTTTTTGTTAGTTGGAGCAATATGACAGTAAAGAATATCTGCCTAGGACATATTGCCCTGATAGAAATTCTGCACAGTTACTGCAGGTTGTGTCCTCCCACTTGTATTTCCTGACTGATGTTTAACCAGGCTCTGTCCTGATCTGAATGGCTGATAGAGCAGGTGAGATGCCCATGTGGTTGTGCAGCACCACAGGCAGTGCTATTGAAAGCACTGAAATTATCCCAGCCTTTTGGTAGTGCCCTGTCTGATGTCACTGGAGTAGGTGACCAGTTCTCCTGAATGCTGAGGTGGATTTGCTTAAAACCCTTTCTTACATTGAACTCTGAAAGTTCCACAAGACTTTAAATTAAAGAGACATCAGATTTTATCAGAGTATACATTAGAATACTTAGCATATTTTTTTCCTTAAATAATGAAAGCTGAAGGTGACTAGAGATGGAATAAAAGCCCGTAATTGCATCTCCTTCTGCTGCTGTCTCTGCTGTTAGATTCTTTTTGCCTTCATGTTTCAGGCAGCTCAGTAGCTTCCTAGGTTGTGGCAACTCTGTGAAGTCCTCTCTGATCCATGGAAAATTTCTCTTCCATTACTTCAGAGCTTGGAGCATCAGCTCCCCTGCTTTTCCCAATAGTCTCTTTTCTTGTGCTGCAGGCACTCAGTTCTTTGCTGAGCCCCTTCTCTTCTTGTTGCACCTTGTAGACTCTGGAGTTTTCTCACACTTAAAGTTTGGTGACAAGGTAATGGCACAGACATGGTAATAAATGGAAATATGTTAAAATTGATTAATTCTGGATAAAAAGCTGAATTTTACAAGAACACCCACTCTGAAATGAAATGAGGTCACTCCTGACTGGTGATAGCTCCCATGGCTACATTAAAACTTCTTCATCTTACACAGAAACTCTTAGCATTCTTCCAGGTCATGATCCCAAAATCTGTGGTAGATGGCCTCCATAAGTCCCATGACAGGTTTTTTTAACCTTACTCTTTCTGTATAGGACTATTTATGAGTAATTTTTATGATTCTTCGATTTTCATTTCCTCTCCATTTGAAACTTCTCCTGATGCTTTCCTTAAGCTAGAGGAAGTTGTCCATCATTTTTCCATTCTCCTCTGTGGTTATAGTTAGTCCTGCTGCGTAGCTCAATGCGCGCTATGAAATGTTAACTAAGGATGACATTTTTAGTGGTTGCATGTGGCCCACCTACTGCTGTTTTGAGTCCCTAAATCTGTTGCAGAAAAGCCTTGGTATTGATTTGAACAATACTAAGAAGAAATTTATTGCTGATGGGAACACTTACAATGAGGCTTTTTTAAAATTTGTTTTTTTAAAAGGAAGAAAATGGTAAAACCAAAATTCTTTTCAGAAAGGGTATGCATTTCAAACATGGAATTGTAAACACAATTGCAAACACAAAAAATACATGTCAAAAATAACATGTAATTTATTCTTCAATCTTGATATTCTGAACACAGAAGTTTCAAAATGTGTTTCTGGGGCAGTGAATTCAGTCTTATGTCTTGTCCTTGGGAAAAATAATTTGAATTGCCAAATATGGTTTCCAAATTCTCCCAGATTAAAATTTCTATTATTTCTATTCATTGTTCTAAATTGAACATTGAGGCTGAATTTGAACAATAGAAAACCAGAATGGAAATTTACCAACTGATCAGTAACCACCAGACTGGATTTGCAGGTTCAGATATTCAAAAGTTGCCTGGACACAAGCCCACCATGTACTCTAGGGAACCCTGCTTGAGCAGGGAGGTTGGACCAGATGATTTCCAGTGGTCCCTCCTAACACTACCCATTATGTGCTTCTGTTAATTCTATTAATTCTTCATTCAGGACCTTGGCATTTCTGTGGCAGTAGAACCAAGATAACTTCTTATTTTCCTGTTCCTTGTAGAGGAGATGGTTGACCAGTCTAAAAGTCACCCTGGAATTGGTACCAACTGGGGATCTTGTTGACTTTGTAAAAGCTGTTGGCCCACTCAAGGAATAAATCATCCTGCCAACTTGGAGATATAAAACCAAATTTTAATCTGAATAACAGTAATCTTAAAAAAATGCCTGGATAAAAAACTTACTATAAAACAGACCATGATGTGGGCTTCTGTATTTATTTAAACCCCCCAAAGTTACCCACGTATTCTTTCACATTTCTTAAGGGTACTTTCATATTAAAAATAATCTCAAAGTTGAATTAGCTTGAGAAAAAATGTGATGATGAATATTTCAGCATTACCTGAATGTTGTTCTCTAACTGAAAATAGAGAGTAATGGCTTAGAAATTGCTTCAAGTGTAACAAAACATACTGTTTCACATAGCAGCATCCTTTCATTGATTTATTTAAAATTAGCAATGATCACTCTGAAATAGATAAACCTTTTTGAGGGAATTTATAGTTTTTGTTTTGTTTACAGAGTACATTTGCCAGCCTTCCTTTAGACAATCTTTAGTTGGTTTTTTTTGTTTGTTTGGTTTTTTTTAACAGCTTATGATATTAATTCAGAGAACAAAAAGCAATTTTTATATGTAATTTAATTTATTTCGCATTTTATTTTTCATTTGCTTTCATGCTGAAAATACAGAAGTGTTCAGTGTCATAAAATGATTCAAAGTTAATGCCAAATACAAGAGCTTCAAATTATTTTCCTAAACACAGGTTCAGAAAAAAAGATAGCTGACTGTCAAAGGTGATGAGCACTGGTTATAGCCACAGATTTTGTCATCCATATAATTTAAGATACTCCATGGAGGAGTACCTGCAGTAGCAGGTGTGGATTGGTCTTGTGGAGAGGTCTGGGTCTTTGCCTTCAGTTCTCAGGTAGAATCCATCAGCACTCTCCAACTAAAACCCCACTATGTAAAGCTCATTAATTGCTTGAAGCTTGGGTTGCAATGAACTTCGTAACCTTTTACCTTCAAAATTCCTGTTTGAGGATTTTTATAAACAGTTTTAGAGTTGTGTGATTTAGCTTGTATCTGTACCATACCCTGTCACTTCATTTTGTTAAGATGGACACTGCTGTCAGAAATCTTGTGACTCAGATTTAGAGTTTCATCTCACCTAGAGCTTATGTTTGGCTGCTAAGTAATAACCTGTCTCTCATTTGAGATGGAGGTTTTGATCAGTTCCTTTCGTTCTGTTCCTTTGTGCATCTGCACACACACATATATATACTTAAGCTAACCCCAGTAATTATCCCTCTTGGCTGATTATTTTGGAGGTGATGATGTGAGAGTCATAAGCATTCATTTCTGTAGCATTATCCTACTCCACCCCCTCACCATGTGTTGAATTGCTATGGTATTTTTGTTCGTCTCTTGTCTAGTCCTCTCCAGCCTTCTCTTTTCTCAACATGGATTTACAAGCTTATAAGAACTGAACCTTTGTTATTTTCTCCTTTCTCCCCCCTTTTTTTTCTTCTCTCTTCTAACTGAATGTGTGCTAGTGAAATCGGGGAAGAAGAAAATTGGGCTGCTTGCTTTGTGTTGGTGTTTACTATGAGTCATAACAACAGCTTGGTGCTCTTGAAAACTTTTGTGGTGGGAGAATAAACAGCATGGATGCAGTAAGAGAAACGGCAGAATGTACTGTACTTGCAGTTCTCTGACTCAAGGACATAATTGTGGATGATGGGAATGCATTTTGATGAGAGGTTTGCTCTTACTCATGCCATGGATATATAAAATTTCTGCTAAGGAAGCAAATCTGATTGCTCAAAGTTTGCCCTGGTTGCATTGAAACTGGACTTACTGGGAAGGATTTTGGCAGCAGCTGACTTTTCATAGAGCTACCTAAAATAGGCTTGGTGTGAGAAATGAGTTTAGAATGATTATTTTGACATTGACAAGACATAGAAGTTTAACATGAGATGATGTATTAATCATACCGCTCTCCAGTTATCTGCCTGGAACTACCCACACTCAGAGTTTAAGAACTATTTCATTCTTATGCCTGGAATTACCTTGTTCCTAAACTGCTTACAATTTCTTACAGTTATATTAGAGACAAGGATTTGTCCTCCATTGGTACAGAACTGAGCATATATTAGGATCCTAAATGACTAGTCATACGCCACATGAAGTGTATGCTGTCTTGATTTCTGGTAGTAAAATCAGCTATAAAACACTCTATCCCCTGGTAAGTGACTGAAACAAACAGTAAAAGATGGAACTGAGCCCTGTGGCTGAAAGTCTGTTTTTCACAGTGATAAACAAGACTCAAGATAACTTTCTTGATGCAAAGTCTATTGGACAATAATTTTTTGACTTCTCTGTGTTCAAATAACTTAATGCTGTTAAAAGCAGCTTCCAGGATTGGTTCCAGTTCCAACATTTGGTGCAGAACACTGGGAAAACAATGAATACTAGGACATGATGTTAGGCTGTTAGGGTAATATACATAATAGAGTACATGTGAATTGAGACAGGAAAAAAAAATTAGGATAAAGTAGAAGGATACAGCCCAGAGATTTCAATTCACAGTGTCCTGTAAAATTTTTAAAACTATTTGAACAAAAATTGCTTGCATGTAGTAGGGAAACAATGCTCACTAGACAACAAGTTCCAATGTTCAGCTCTGCTGGATGCTCAGTGTTTGCCAGCTCCCCAAGCCATGCCATTTTACTGGCAGTAATTTTACAAGTGAATAATCGTGTTGGTTGCTGGTCAATCTCAGCTGTCCTTACCTACCAGTGGACAGACAATAAGGCAAGAAGATGGGGGCTACACTTGTAGTTAAAAAAATCCTTTCAAATTGATGGCCATGAAACCACTCTGTTTTCATACAGAAAACATTCGCCAGGAATACCAAGGAGCTGTCACTTTTATAAAATAATAATTTGTGCATTGGGGAACTGCAAAATTCCATGATTTTCACAGAGTACCTGAAAAATGACTGCCTGGCTTATCATGATATTCATGCTACTTATGGATGCAAAAGGCAAATAACTACACCAACTTGCCTTCTGGAAGAATATATAGCAAGGGATTTGTATCAGTACCAGCAGAAGTGTTATGGGTACCTGGGCTTGCCAGTTATAAGCAAGAAGTAGGCTGGAGTGTTGGCCCAGAATCTGTTTTCATTAGTAAGACTGAATGTATTAGAATCTGTTTTTGTTAGTAAGACTGAAGAGAGAGCAAGAACTATAAATGTCATTGACCAATTAAAACTGTTTGGGCTGTTTATGTTTCACACCTGGGCATCACTTTGGAAAAAAGTAAAATAGCCTGAGAGCTGAGATAAGTATAGTATCAAGTTCTGAGAATAAAGGCACTTATATGAATGCCAGAGTCACACCTGAGTGTGACTGCTGTGAACTGCTTACAGCTGCTGGGCAGAATCAGGGTGCATGCAAGGTCAATGGCTGTGATGAACCTGCTTTCAGATGTTTCAGTGTTGGCTAAATTTTAAACAGAAGAAAAGAAATGTAAAAGCATGACTTCTGTCAAAATGGTTCACCTCCTGTGAACAGAAGATATCACATTGTTTCTTGACTCAGGAGAAAGATTGGTCTGGAGATAAATTTTTGGACAGTGGTAAACTGTATTCTACCAAAGACCTCAAGTGTCAGTTTAGATTCACAGGTGTTTAAGAGCAGAAGGGATTATGTACCTTTGCCTCTTCTATGATCTGGGATGCAAAACCTCATACAAGTCCAGCATCAAGGCTGTATTTTTTTACTTCATACTATGCTGTATAGAAAATGTCTTAATTTACATAAAGTGGATGGTGCCAGGCATCTCTAGTAACCTCTCATCAGAAGTTATTTGCCCTTATAATTGCAGTGGTATGCTTGGTTTTTAGTCCAGATTTCTCTAATATTAATTATGCTGAGATTTCTATGAAAAGTATCATTCTAATGGTGGTGTCTCTATCAAGGGGACTCTGATCAAGGGGGCTAATTAAACATTCTCATGGATAGATTAAGTCACTTAGTCATAGTCACATATTTTATGAACATGTGTAGTTCTTGCAGTTTTTCCTAAGGCACTTCCAATTCTTCACTTGCAATGTGGACACCTACATTTGTCACAGCCTTGCATTTGGATCTTCAGTTCAGTCAGTAATTTAACCATGAGCCCCAGCATCCTTCTAAATTTGAGATAGAGTCCTCCATCCATTATGTGCTTCGGCATATGTTCTTTTTCGTTGGATTTGTGTTTGGCTGTATTAAAACTGATGTTATGTAAATGAAACTATGTCACCAAATAGTTTCACGATGCAATCTGATCTGTTGGCACAATTAATTTGCACTCTGTTGCCCTTTTGTCATCTGAAACTGTTGGACTCCTTCTTCTGGGTTATTAATGAAGACATGGGTTTGCATGAGGATTCATGGTCAGTTTAGAAGTAACCCCTGCCAGTCTTGGCAAAAAAATGGTCACAGCAGAGCAGTCTGACATTTATAGTTATTGTTGAAACCATCCATCAACCAATCCTCAATCTGTTTAGTTTATTCCTTTATTATGTGACACAACTAAATTGTTTATCACAATGTTTTTATCAAGAAGTTTTATTAACAATTTTGCCATTAACTGAAACACAAATTAACCAGATATGTAGTCCCATCAACATTTAAGACCTATTTTCCATAAAACAGCGATTATCATTATATTGTGGCTGTATTCTGAATCATTCTCTTTACTGCTTTCCCTATGATGATAATGCACTAATTGATACACAGTTAACCAGGTTTTTGTCTTTATCATTTTTATATTGCTAGCTCACATTTAGATTTTTTCTCCAATAATCTGAATAATTACTATTTTTAGTAAAAGTTATTTTCAGAGTGGTACATAAAAAACAATAAAAGATGCCAGTTGTGCCAGGCAGTGAAGAAACATGAAACAGCACAAATGCCTTTTCTGGAAATACTGTGCAGGATGGGTTCTTCTTGTTATGCTGGTGTTTAAAGGTAATTGCACACCAATGGAAATGTAAATCAGGAGAAGGCAAGACAAAATGATGTTTCTTTTCTGCGTGACTGTTTCCTTAATTCTCCATTTTGTAATGTTTGTAGTGCTGGTTTGGTCACATCCTGCCTCAAATCATCAGCCATGTGGTTTGAAACATTCCAAAATTGGTGGTCTGGAATTGGTCTAATAGATTTATGTATTTGTATGCCAATTTAAGTATAAAATAAAGTAATCACTGAGGATTGGAACAATTACTGTAGGCTGCTAACCATATGTGAGAACAAAGTGCGTGACTTTCATATGATTAGAATGAATCAGAGGTAGCCCACTCTGTATTGCAGTGATGCTTTTATTAAATGAATTCATAAAATGAGTGTTTGGAGTGCTTTAGATGGTTTTAACCATAGATCTTTTAGACTGAGGGTTGTTTCTACTTACATAATCTTGTTTAATGTGTAGTGTTTGGTTTGTACCTTCAAATTCTTAGTGATTGCTGCATTTGAACAAGGCCATAAAGAAAAAAAAAGCAAGAGACAGGTGCTTTCCGATTGTATGAATGTCAAATGGAGCTGAAGTCACTAAACGTGGCATTTCATTATATCCACTGGCTTACAGCATAAGATTCTAAATACAGAAATAATTAAAAGCTTGCTTGTAATTTCACAATCATAACTGCCAAGGTTCCTCTATTGTCTAATTGGATTTAGATCAGACCCTTATTGTCCTCAGTCACTGTTAATCAATATAAAAATTTATTACTAAAGAATTAGGAGATTTAGGCTTTTGCCATTTTTAATTCTGTGAAATTTTTGACTATTATTGTATAAGGTATATTTTAAAGCCCTGTGTTATATAACTCACGTGGCTCATCATACAGCAAACATCTGCCAGAGTTTGGAGGACAAAGTGTTTTGAGAATAGATTGGGTCTAGGAATTAATAAGCATTCACAAATTTATTTGATTTCTAAGTATTAAATAAGCTGCATTTTATTTTTCCTTTTATAAAAGCAAGTACAGTTTATTTTCATAAAAGTAAGTAATTGGTATGTAGCAACCCACCTCCTCATGAATAGTAGTCTTAAAAAAAGACCTGCCTGTCAAAAAAGAGGTCTCAAACCTCTCTTTGTTCCCTGCTAAATAAAAAGTAATCAGTTTCTAGCTGTCCAAACAATATAATCTTAATTTAATGTTTAGCTTGGGCCTAATACTCTGTGTACCTTTGAATAGGGAAAACCACCCCAGCTCATATATTGCCCAGTTCTTGACATTTGTGTTCAGATCAGTGCTTAGAAGAGGCTGGACTGAATTTATTCCTGTCTTCGTGTTCAAGGAATTAGGTGGCAAGTAGGGGAGATACATATATATATATATAATTTATAAACTAGCTGGAAGTCAGCGAGATGTCAGCATTGTTTGAAGCTGGAGCAGCCCTGGCAAGCATGGTGCAGTGTACAGTCCCTGTGCAGGAATGCAGCACTGGGATAATCTGTCTCCCCTTGTGTGAAGAGGCATTAATCACTTACCTCACATTTCATGTGTTCCTGCACTTAATATGGAATACACCCCTGTATTGGCTCCACATGTTCCATGTTTAATGTCTTCATGAAAAAGAGAAACATAATTGCAGCAGACAAGTGTTTGGTTAATCACACTTATTTCCGTGTGTTCAGTTTGCACCTTTACAAAGAAGTAGTGCTTGGAAATGCACCCCTTAGGTGATGGGAGTCAGAGGGAATCTGTCTTGGGAAGAGGAATAAGGCTATGGGGACTTAGGAGTGGGAAGACAGGAGGAAGACTCGTCTCTTGAGTAACCTTTATATCAATTACACACACTTGCAATCCATGCTGGTACATTTTTTCACAGGTAGCTTGTGGGAGATTCCTGTGAAAATGTAACATTTTTAAACACAACCCTGCACTGAAAGCACTCTACAAAGTTCGGAGGATAAAGGTGGAGGGTCAGGAAGCATGAGAATGCTATACTCTTCAGGTTTATAGACAGAGTAATAGGTCTTAAATATCCTGACGTTTTTTCCGGTGCCTAATCCACTAGATGCCAGTTATTTAGTAAGTAGCAGTATTATATAATAAGTATTTAATAAGGTAGTCTTGACACATTTAATATGGACTGATTTATCAGCTTCTTCTGTTGTCCTTTAGTGTCTGACACATTTACTCATGTTTATTCTGAGTCTGAATTTTTCAGCTTCAGACCAAGGTGGATGTTGCTGAAATAAGTATTTGAGAAAGGTCTCTCTGTATTTGTATTGTGGACATTGGACAGCTCTGAGTCTTGTCAGCACATTTAATGTACTCACTTCTAGGTTAAGAAATAAACTGTGTTTGAAGGATAGCTCTAGGTGTAATTTTCAAAGTTGGTCTAACAGCAAATTTTTCTGAGCACTTTTTACCTCTGTCTGGCCTCACATAGTGATGAATCAAGTGATGCTATGCCATGTGTCAGATTATTTCCCAATGGATAGTTTAAACTGAGAAGGATTTGCCTAAAATAATCATCATCCTAATTTTTTTTCTTGTGCAAATTACTATTTACCAGTGTGTCTACAGGAAGCAATTAACAAAGATTGGATATACCATTCTTGCCACGAGGAAATGACAAATGGCATACATTGTTTGTAGAAGATACTCGTCTGGAAATTCCAGACTGTTCTTGTTGAGGAGGAAGACTGCCTGTAATCTTGCTTGAAATGTGCTTGTAGATTTTATCCATTGGTAGCAAAGGGATCCCAGTGTTAATGGCAAGAGAAAGGAGCTGGACAGTGAAAAAATGGCTGCCAAGCACACAGCAGCAGGCACTTCAGACTGCCATAGGAAAGAATTAAAACAAAAAATAAACCTAGTGTGGGAGGAAGATATTAAACTCACTGAGGAAGCAGTGGCTTAAGTTTTCATCCAAAGAAAACAGCCTTTTTTATTCCCCTCAAGGTCTGTGGGGTTAATCTGTTTCTTTGCTTGTCAGTGTATACTTACAGTTTACATGTCTATGAATAAAATATTTTGAGAGTCCCTGTGTGAAAAGTGTTGCCTGGGGTAGCTGTGGTGGAATTTTGGGGAGAGATGTTATAAAGATTGCTTATGTTTATATCCATTGGGCCTTTAGATAAACTTCAAAGATAACATGTAGAACATTGGTTTTTGAATTCAACAGATATAGATGTACTCTTAACGCCTGGCTTTAGTAGCAGCTTCCCAGGAGGGAATTATCTCTCTGATGTCTGGTTCACTTGGAGGCTTGGGGAAAGAAATTTCTTGTTTCAAACTTCATAGAAGCAGACATGAATTAAGGAGGGCTTTTTTCACCCAAAGCACTCTCCACCCAGCCTGTTTTATGATGTATATTAATCAAAGTAGCTCAGGGATCCCCCTCTTTTAACAGTGATATAAAAATACAGAAATCACAATTTGTAGAAAACTCTGTATATAGAAATCTGTATACAAAAAAAAAAGTTTTTAAATCTAATTGTACTGACTTTTGATTTAATTATTTTCTACCCTGCAACTAGTAACAGTATTTGCAAACTACACTTGTATCTCATAGTATGAAAAATTATAATTATTAGCAGTACAGTCAAGAGTCTGGTTATGATAGAGTCAGTCTGTTGAATTTCTGGGGAAAAAGCCTTGCTTTATTTGCAGATTGATGTATTTCAAGACTAAATAGATCTCTAAAGTATAAGGACAAAAAATAAAATTATGGTTAAAGTTACCTGTTATTTCCAAGTACGACTTGGAAATTATAGAGATAAAATTGACTAGTATTTCAGGTAGTTCCTGAGTTATATCGTGTACTCTGAGTACAGTAGTACACTACAGTACTTAGAGCTGATGGCTATTTTGTCTGGAATATTTAATTTTAAATGCAAACCTAAAGGATAAGGAAAGAAGAAAAAGCTAAGAGAAGCAAAGAGAAAAAAAATGAAGCAAATTTTACATCAAATAAAATTTGTTTTTCCAGTAATTACTTAGATAGTTCTGTAGTTAGGCTTTGTCTTTTCTATCTCAAAGGGAAAGTAGCATGTAAACAAAAAACTTCACTTCTGGGAGAGTTAATTATTGAACTGATTAATACAACTGTCTGGATATCAGGTAGGCACTGAAGCTGCCCTGTCACTCCCCTCCTCAACTGGACAGAGAAGAGGGAATATAATGAAAGACTTGTGAGTTGAGATAAGGATGGTGAGAGATCCCTCACCAGTTACAGTCATGGACAAAATAGATTCAGCTTGGGAAAATTAATTAGTTGAATTTATTACCAATAAAATCAGAGTAAGTTAATGAGACAATTAAAAGAAATCTTAAAAACACCTTCCCTCCACCCCTCCCTTTTTCTTGTGCTCAACTTTCCTCTTGATTTCTCTGCCTCCTCCTGTGCAGTGACTTAGGGGCCTGGGGAATTGGACTTGGTTGGTTCATCACGTGTCTCTGCTGTTCCTTCCTCCTCAGAGGAAGAACTCCTCACTCTTCCCCTGCTCCATTATGGGGTCTCTTCAGTAGCAGACAGTCCTCCATGAACTATCCAAAGTGAGTCCTTCCCATGGGCTGCAGTTCTTCACAAACTGCTCCAGCATAGGTCCCTTCCATGGGGGCAGTCCTTCAGGAACAGGCTCCTCCACTGTGGATCCCCCATGGCGTAACAGGTCCTGCCAACAAACCTGCTCCAGTGTGGGCTTTTCTCTCCATGGGGCCATAGGTTCTGCCAGGACCTTGCTCCAGCATGGAACTATGAAGTCACAGCCTCCTTTGGATATCCACTTTCTCCAGCATGGGGTCTTCCACACAAGGCAGGTTCATATTGGCTACAGTGTGGACCTCCATGGGCTGCAGGGGCACAGCCTTCCTCACCATGGTCTTCACCATGAAGTGTGGGGGAATCTCATCCCTGGCACCTGGAGCCCCTCCTGCCCCTCCTTCTGCGCTGACCTTGGTGTCTGCAGGGCTGTCACTCTCACGTGTTCTCACTCCTTCTTCTGGGGCTGTGCCTGCTCCTGTACAGTGACTTTTTTCCCTTCTTCTTCAGTTGCCACTATTGCTGATGGGCTCAACCTTGGCCAGCAGTGGGTCCATCTTGGAGCCAGCTTGGATTGGGTCTGTGGGACATGGAGGAAGCTTCCAGCATATTCTCACAGAAGCCACCCCTGCAGACCCACTGCTATCAAAACATGGCCAAGAAAACCCAATACAACAATCAATTATTGGACTGAGGCCACAGCTTCCAGCATAAGCTGAAACATGGATCTTTGGGCACAATAAAATAAAGAATGCCAGAGGAAAAAACCCCCATACCTCTGAAAAGATGTACCATCTTCTTTCAAGTCAAATAAATCAAAGGAACTCCAGTCATCTTGCTCTGGAAAACACTGCTATTGCCCTGTTCTTTGGATCCTTTGTAGGTGCATTTTACTGTCGAAGTTATCCATAGGCCAAAACATTCAGGTTGATTTAGATCGAAGGTACTTTGTTGTTCTTTGTACATAGATAACAGGGAGGATAAATGTGGGATGAGAATAGCTGCAAAGGAAATTGGGGCTCATTAAATGTGTCTTTGGCACTTTATGGCACACACTCTAAGCTTTATGAAAATTTCAACTCCTGTCATCTTAATATAGCCTGTAATTATTCCTCAGGGTATGTCAATTATTCAATGCCTTTTAAAAGTAACTAATAAGCTATCATTGACAATTTTGTGATTTGAGTTCTATTGGCATTAAAGTTACAGATTTTTTCCTCTTCAATGAATATTTCCTAATAGTTTGATAAAATTAATTTATTCTTTGTATACTTGTGCTTTACTAGAAAAATGTTATCTACAAAACCTTTCATAAAGTTGGTACACATTAGACCAAGGATTAGACAAGTTGTGCTTTTTTCTTTTGGCTTAAGTGCCATTGTTTTTATTCTTGAGGTAGGAAAACGCACTGTGTTGCAATTTAATATGATCACAAGCTACAAATTATTGATTAGAAATGTTTGACTGCATTGAAAGCTTGTTCTCATGATGGATTCATTTGGTAGCATGTGGGTATTGATGAGTAAGTAGCACTTTGCTACAACCTTGTAAAGCAATGGCTGCTCTGTTTCCTATAATCAGAATTGGGAAAACCCCTTTATGGGGAAGCTAAAATTACTTACAGGTGTATGTGCATGTGTACTACACATCACATGTTTTGCATGAACTCTCTCCTCCTCTCCCTTCCCTAAAGTAAGTCTTTGAACTTTCATCAGCCTGGGGCAGAACCAGTAATAGTCAAAATTTGTGGGCTTGACTGATGGGCACTGGTAAATGTGGTAAGAAACATGCTAAGAGCTCTTGGAGGAAATCCAGGCATCTTGCCCCTTCTGGATTATTTTATCACCTGTACTGGCGTGACCAGTGCAGGGGTACTGCTGGTTGAGACGCAGTTGTGACCCCCTTTCCACTCACTTTTCTTTGCTATTCTTATTCTCATAAAAATGCCAAGTCTTGTAGTACCTGTTCATAATTTCTGAAAGGGGTGTAAAGTACTGTCCTTTATTCCCTCCCTCCCCTCCTCCCGTCCTCCCTTCCTTCCTTCCTTGGAATAAAATAAAAATCTATATGCTGTGCCAGTAGAAAAAAGCTTTGATTTAAAAAATAACATGTAATGCTGTGCTGGTGTGTCAGTAACTGACTGGTGGTGCTTTCCCCTTTTTGAGCTGACAGGAGGGTATGAAACTGGTGGTGGCAGGGTTTAAGCAGCACAGAAGTTGGAGTATCTGCAGGAATAATTCTGTGTCCTGGGATGAACTTAGTTGGCCAAGTCATTTAATATTGTCTCAGTGCTTTGGGACACCAGTGGCTAACTGTAGGAACTGTAGGAATAGTTTCCAAGCAAGCATAGTCATTGTACAAACCTACAGCATTGTTCTTGAGAAAGGAGATGGAAAGAGATGGAGTTTCAGCATAGTGATCACTGAGGAAGGCAGAACTGCTTGGGAGCAGGCTTAAAAAGAAAGATGTAGATCAGAAATAAGGAGCTTGAAAAGAAAGATGTAGATCAGAAATAAGTGGCTTATAAGAGGAAAGAGAAAACATTTGGAAGTCTCCCTTACGAAGAAATTACATCTAGAAAAGGAAAAGCAAGGAGCAAAACAATGCAACTGAGGTGTAAAATTTCCATTATAGCTTTTAGAGGAGTGTTTAATTATCTCCAGACCAAAGCATAATTTCAATCATTATAATTTCCTAAGCAAGAAGCCACTGAGGTAGATAAGCATCACCTGTAATGTTACTTGTGCTGACAAAGAGGCAAAAACTTTCAGATATTTCTAATTTTCTGGAACTATAGCAGAGCTAATCTAAGAACTGCAAAGGGAAAAAAAAAAAGACTTCCCCCCAACCTTTGCCCCCCAGGAATTGTGCCTGGGCAGAGATCAAATCTAAGTTGTAATCAGCAACACAGGTTCCTTTGATTGTGAAAATTTAACTGTCCATCCATTAAAGTTTTATTTTCCTTGTGGGGCAGATCAATAGCTGAATAATTGATTGGCTGACTAATTGAACAGCTGAATTATTGAAGATTTTAAATGTGAATTTCATGATATGAGATGATTAGAGACCAGGGTAGGTGCCAGGGGAAATTTGAAGTAAATTAATTAAAGTAGCAAAGGTAGAGTTATTCAAGACCCTTTACTGAAGTTAAAAGTATGCCTGTTGGTTCTTGTTCTGTGTATCCTCAACTTGTTTTTTCCGTAAGTAATAAACCTTCTTTTCTCTCCAGACTCTGGAGTCCCAGCTTTCCCATTTCCCAGTAAGTCATGCTGCCAGCACTTCTCAGCAAACACAAATTTACACAATGTCAGGATTTCATTCAAAATTATAAAACGTGTCACGGCCTGATTTTGCAAAAGATTTGCTCTTTTTTGACCCAACTGAATCTTTCCTGAAATAAACAGGATTGGAATAGAAGCAGACTGCTCCTGCTGTTGGTTGGAGAAACAGTAAGTGTAGTATTACCATACTTTTGTCACTTTTATTTTCCTAACCATTCAATTCAATATATATGTCAAAGCTAGTGTCTTGGTGTTTGGCTATGTTTTTAAGATCCAGTCTGCTGTTAGGAGCACCCCAATATCGTCGTGGTCCATACATAGAAGAAAAGACTCTTGACGACAATTTCAGAAGGCTAACATGATTTATTAAAATGACTCCATAATTCTAGTATATTTCTATATCTGCTCAGCAGAGAGCATTCCATGCTCCTGCTGCTGCTTCGTCCAGGAAATCTGTGCCGAATAGTTTACAATATCAGAAAGATAAAGTAATTTTCAGTTCAGTCTCCTCATAGGTAGGAGGAGGCCAACCAATTCCATGTCCTTGAAGAACAGACACAGATATTTTGTTTACAGAAAGCTTACAGAGAGTAAAAGACAGCAAAAGGATGTTCTCCCATGGGAAAATGATCAGAAGGCTTACACACAGAGAAACTTATAATATGTTCATAGCAACACCCCAAGACTTGGAATGGACATATTGGCATTTCTGTGACTGTCTTTTAAACAATTTCATAGAATAATCAGGTTGAAATAGATTTTTAAGATGTCATCAAGACCAATCTTAACGTTTGTAACCAAAGGTCTGACCACCATTCTCAGCTGGTATGCACCGTTGTGAATCATAGCAGAAGGTGAAAGCAAGGGCCTGTGGCTGGAAACTTATGGTCATTTCTTCTTGGGAATATTTATGCAAGATTTTTAAAATTCTCTCATGAGCATGCATTAATGACTCTGACTTACCCATATGAATTAAAGGAAAACTTTATGGTTTCCCTTGTATTTAAGTCAGTTTGTGCTTTCCACTATAAAACCAATGTTTTATTTGAGAAATCTCAAAGATGGCAGTTTATAGCTCATCTCTGATGATAATCAGAGAGATTTTCTGTTTTAAAACTTACTATTTCTTACTGCTTTCAGAAAATATTTGTAGCTAGAGAAAATAATTGAATATTGCAGCAGAAATGCTATACTACAAACGCCACAAAGGTGTTAAACCCAAAACCCCTGAATTTCAAGCAAACTCTAGCAGTAGGCAGGAAATGCTGTATTTATGTTGTATCAAACAGTGCACCAAGAAAGGACAGACTCATGGGAGAGCAGTTGTTATTTAATTGTATAAAATTACATGGTTTTTTTCTTCAGTTTAACAACTTTAAGGTTCCTGGAACATATATATTTACAGTACCTTGCAAAAAAAATACTGTTAAAAATTGCCTTGTATGTACTGTGGTCACAAAGGGCAGGCAGAAATTCTCAAATTAGAAAACAGGAGACAAAGATATGGTACAAAAGTAATACAAAGTGATGAACTTGCAAAGGAATGCAGTTTTCCTGTTTTTAGCTAGTGGTGTAGGCACTTCTGTGCTGATTAGTAACAGGTTATTAACAAGTTTTAAAGTAAAGTAATGGAAAAAATTAATAATTTTATAAAATCCACTTATCTGGATTTTATAAAATCCACTTACCTGAATTTCTTATTGTGCTGGTTGCCCATCTGGGGGCTTTCTAGTTAGAGGTTTAGAGTCTAAAGGAAGAGTAATTGAGAACTGAATTGTGTTGACAAATGTAGCAGGGAGCCATAGTTTGTTCTGGCATGGCCTTAAATGGAAATTTTGTTATATTAGATAAGGGATCACAAAATCCCCGTTTAATATAATGTAAGGTAATCTAACATTGTATCAAATGTATAGTAGCTTTTGACATAGAGATGTTGCTGTGTTGACTGTATTTTAAAGCTTACTATTATTTGGACTAAATACTTGTATTTCTTTCTCCTCCTCAGAGTCTAGAGTGCTGGGTGTCAGTGAGTGATGAAGGAAAGGAGAGAGGATACTCTCCTGAGTGCTCTGGCACTCAGTCCTGATTTTTAAGTACTGCTGGATAACTCTTGTCTGTAATCTTGTGGTACTCCAGCTGCATGTGTATTATGCAGGACATGCTGTAAACCAGGAGTGTTCCACAATCCCACTCTGAAAACAGAGGAGAAAATGTCCTCTGGGAAATGACATGAAAAGGACTCTTTTAAGTTAGAAGTGGAGGTTCATGGGGCTCTTTTCCTTAGCCTGTACTGATATGGTGCACAGCACAGCAAACAAATGGTGATGCTGCTGCTCATGACAGCAAAAGCCCAAGAGTGAATTTAAGCTGGAATTTGTGCTCACTCTTTCTGTCATAGTGTGTTCTTGAACAGTCAGCTGCATTCCTAAAGGAGTTATATATGAAGCATAGTGGATTCCAGCTTATCTTTTCTTTGGTTTTCTCCCTTATCAACCCTCTAGAAGGCATTGGAAAAGCTGCACAAACACTTAGCAAATGCCGATATTTTAACAGAAAGTTTGACTTGCATAGTGCTATGATTTCCTTTGCAGTTTCTGTTTGGGAAAATCATTGGCTTGCCTCCATGGAATATTGACTAAACACAGTAAAATAAGAGTGAAAGATAAGAAATATTTTTTTTTTCTCTGTGCAAACCCATGCTAGGGCTGCCCTTACTGAACAGGAGACACAATTTTTTTACAAGCATCTTATTGAATTCAAACTATGCAATTGAGTTTGGCTTGTACTATCCTTCTGGAAGGCATTTCAGAGCAAAAGAAGGGCATTCATTGTAGAAAGGAGCACAAAACAAATGGCTTTGTTGAATTCCTATATTTCCCAGCTGGAAAATTGCTCTGAAGGTAAAACCTTCTCTCATATGTGACTTAGGTGTATGTGTTATTTATCTTGTATCTCACTAGATAACTCTAACTCTCTATCTCTGGTTTTAATAAAGAGAATGGAACATTAAATAGTTGCAATGTCTTTCATGGCTAATGGATGAAGGAGGGTCTGCTAGTAAGCTATGGATAGGTTTATGTTTCATTCCAGTACTGGTTGAATAATACCTTAAGTAAATAGGTCATGCCAAATTAAATATGGAAACCTTATTTTGTATTAAGATAACTTCATTCATAAACTGAAAAACCAAAAGCTGTTGGTGAAGCCCACACTATTGCTATGAAGGATGCCATTTGTAAGATCTGCTTCCTTAGTAATGGTTTTCTTGCTTTTTAAAATTGCAGTTGGTCCCACACCCTCAGATAGTAAAAAAAAATTAGACATCCCAGGCACCCATTAATTCCCATGTATTATAAGACTCACAGTTCCTATTTTATCTATATTGTTGTAGGTCCTGAGACATGACTGAATGTTAGGGTTTTCATCAGCAGAAATCATTAAAAACTCTTTCATTTACGATTTCAGAGAATAGCATTCCTTCTGCTAATCTCTGACAAACATCTCTACAAGCCTTTTTCTAGAATTTATGAAAATAGACCAAAAACCACTCCTGTATGTGCTCAGTCATGGGCAAAAATTCTGTCCTTTATCACTGGCCTCCAGAAAAAGAGCTGATCTTTGCCGTAGAGGTGTCCAGAGGGCAAGAATTCATTCTTAATGACTTTCAAGGGTTTGTGTTTTGTTTTTATTTCAATGTATGTTGTAATTAGTGCATAACCAAAGCCCTCAAAGTGCTGTGTAGGAACAGAATTCTGATCTTGCATTTTGGTTTGAAGCTAGGGCCATTTAAGGGAGAAATGTTTCTTACATTTCACTAGTTGCTCTCTCTTGGTCTGCACTGCACTTGACTGGGTTCAAACTCCTTTCCTAATGACACTTTTGTATGCCTGTAAAGCAAACCATTTTCAACAAGGTCGCCAAGTAGTTCTGCTCTCTACAATCCAGGCCCTTGGAACAGGATGAACTGTTGTCTTGAAAAAATAAGTTCATGGAGATGAGAAGAATTTTGGATTATTTTGCTGTATTTTTAAGATGCAAAAGAAATTATTTGCAGAACTCTCCATTATGAAAAATATATATGTTTTTGAGAGGATAAATACTCCCCATTAAGGTGGAATACACGAGGAGAATAAAAGTTACACGATAAAAGTGTGAGAAAGAACTGGATCAAAACTACTTTGTTACTGCTACTTTGAATGCTCAGTTTCTAGAAACTTTCCATAAGTGCTAATTAATCTGTAAATGCAAGTCAAAGTACAGGTTTATTACTTGAAACATATAATTATCTGTATTACTAGTGTATCTAATTGACAACTAATAATTTGTAATATGTATAGGTAGATCATTTAGTTAAAATATATTACCTGTCAGATTAGCAGTGAAAAAGTTTTGACATTCTGCTGTGCAAATCCAGGACTGTGTTACAGACTAATATACTTGGATTGGAAACAATGCTATTTCAGTAGTTTTATAAATATTAAAAAAATATATTTAAAATAAGTTTCCATATTTCACAGAGTACCCATGTAATGGTAATTCAGTTGTGGAAGAGGGTGTCACAGAATTATTTATTGAATCAGGCATAAAAATATTTATTACATTGTAATATGTACCTGAGAGCATCTTCCCAGCTGGTGTAGGATTATTACTTACTAATAATATTCTTCATGGTTTTGCTCATTGTTTAAATGTCACAGGATTCCCCCATTCCTTTGGTGTGACAAAGCTTTAATCCTACAGGCAGAGCTGTGAGTGGGAATCTAGTAAAAACAGAGTTGTGCTAGTTTTCAACAAGATGGCTCAGGCACTGGTAGCTGTCTGACTCTAGCTTAGAAGAGGATAAGTGCCAGGACAGCCAGGTTGTGCCTTGTGTTGCCACAGGAATACACAGCTGGAATGCTGCTGTAGAGCTCTTGTAGAGCTAAGGGCAAGAGGTGCCTATCTGGGACTGTCTGCACTTCTTGATTGTCACAGCAGGGATTACAGCCTGTTTCTGTAGTTTAGGAACTGATGTTTTGGGCTAAGCCTTGACTAACCTAGCTTGAAGAATTCAATTTAG
The DNA here is from genome assembly GCA_013399835.1 of Leptocoma aspasia. Classification (NCBI taxonomy): domain Eukaryota; kingdom Metazoa; phylum Chordata; class Aves; order Passeriformes; family Nectariniidae; genus Leptocoma; species Leptocoma aspasia. Next base: position 1,808,975 of record VXAX01002162.1, on the reverse strand, counting down.
CCTTCCTCCATATGTTGTAATCCTTTGAGCACACTGGTTTTATCCACACTGTGCCCAGCTATTGGGAATTCAGTGTATTTTTCAGGTACATGAAAAACTGTGGTAAGGGGGTTTTTTGCAATGTTATTGTCTGCAAATCAGGGGATTGAGCAGGACCTCTGGGTCAGTCCTGACTATGGGTAATGACATTTCCCTTTCACAGTCAAGGAAAGAAGGAGGAAATGAGTGCCATGAGGAAATACAAGCAAATTAGATGTGGTGGTTAAAACTCCTTACACAGCACTAACCAGAGTGATATATTTGTGCTTATTTTTATGTGCTTAATCCACAAGGCATGGGATGCAGTAATTAACTTGTGACTACCATTGACAGAGGACTTGCATTCTCTTTCTGTGTTGCTCTTAAGAGAAAGGCTTTCTATTCTTAGTATTCAAGAATGCTGTAGCTTTTTTTCTAAAATCTAATAGCTATATCCCAGTTTTCTTTTTAAAGTTAAAAGTTGCCTTTGGCTTTCCTTACAGTCTTTTCTGTCTCTGCAGAGACACTGCCTATGCTGCAGCTGTTAGACAGAAGTGATATTGTTATGTTTACTGAACACTTGACCTATTATCAAAGAGGATGATTGGCTCTTTGCAGCACATGCTGGGATGGGGTGCCTGAGTCACACAAAGAGCAGAATAACACCTGTTAAGATGATCTGGTGAGGTGGATGTACACATACATATATAGGCAACCATAGGGATCTATGGGAGGGGAGTATTCAAGAATGAATCACTTAAGAGAGAGCAACTTATCCTGGCTCCACTGAACATAGGACTCTTTATGACTCCTGTTTGCCTAAAGCTACTCCTGCAACACTTCCCTCGAAAAAATGCAGTGAATTGATAGCATCTGTCAGAAGGAATCAGCAGGTATAGTCAGATGTTCCCTGAAGGGCTTGTGCATTAGAAATCATGGTAACGAGAGAGCTTGGTTCAAGGTCCCTAGCTCCCATAGGAGGCCTTTTCTGTGCTGTGTCCCTTACTGGGAATAAAAAAATGAACAGTATCATGGTATTGCTAAAGGTACAGTTGAAATGGTAGCCTTGTTGGTCAGAGCCATATGTACTACCCTTAACTCAACAGAAGTGTCTACTGACATTGCTGGCACTCAGAGTGATCAAGGGTGACACAGACTTTCACACACACTGCAGTAGTTTCCAATTTCTCTGAGAACAGGATCTTCTGAGGTGCAGGTCCTCAGGTTAGGCTAAGATGTGTGTCGGAAAGCTTTTTAAAATTTTTTTGTGGAATGGCATCTTTCCAAATAGTATTGGAACGGACCTTCTCTACCGACATCAGCCTTCTGTGGTGCCTGGTGACAGGACTTGAGAGAATGGCCTGAAGTTACATCAGGGGAGGTTTAGTTTGGATATTACTAAAAGGTTCTTCACCCAGAGGGTGGTTGGGCATTGGAACAGGCCCTCCAGTGAAATGGTCACAGCACCAAGTCTGACAGAGTTCAAGAAGGGTTTGGACAATGCTATTAGGCACATGGTGTGATTATTAGGAATGTCTTGTGCAGGGCTAAGAGTCGGACTTGATGATCCTTATGAGTCCCTTCCAACTCAGCATTTTCTGGGATTATGTGATATTGCCAGAGAAAGTGCCAGTGTGACCCATGCACATATTTTCTACTAAATTATGGTTATTTAATATCCTAACTACTACCAAAAATAGAGTTCATTAAGGTGGATAAAATCCTCCTGAGTTTTGTGCTTGAATTTCTTCTTTGACTTTGTATAAATAAAGTTCACATCTCAGATTATCTTTCAGACATCAAGTGGTGTGGATCCATGTTACTTATCTTAGACATCTATAACATGAAACTTTGCCTTGAGCTAGGTCACTCTGAGCTGTCTGCAGTCAGTGCAAATGAGCAGGTAGTTTGAGGGCAGGGTTCATGTCATGTATTACATATCCATCTTGGGCTGAAGTGCATTGTGTCCCAGAAATTCCTCTCTCCATAGGACCAAAGAAGATTTTTCCTTCAGATATAAACATCTAATCCTGATCACATCAGTGCTGTCTCTGTGAACTCATACCTTAACACACCTAGTATGTCTACTAGTGTGCCTATAGGTAGTTTTATGTCTGATACTGGATTTATGTCCATGTTATGGGTTGAAAGTATTTGGTTAACTTGGCCCAGTTACACTGCACAAGATATCAGTTCACCTCACAAAGTAGAACTGAAATCCACTTGAGGTCTCATTTATTTAGCTGAAGTTTATGTGCTTTCAAAAGGAAGAAACATGTCCATGGATGTAATCTGTGGCCAAAAAGGGTACCCTGAACTTCATGTGCTGTACAGCATACATATGGCTCATAGACAAACCATATGACTATATCTGTAAGCTTCATAGCTAAAAACTGATTAATTTCCCATCACATTGCTGTACACAGTGTATTGCCTCTCCTCCACACCACAGGGACGTTCTGTGTGGAATTGCACTGTTGTTTTTGTTGGCCCTGCTCCTTCCCTCCCAGAAGCCAGGTCTTGAAGGATTAACAGAGAGCTTTTATCCTAAAACTAGACTAGATTTTTAATGTTCCTCTTTGTCTTTAAATAGTGATAAAATTCAATGATGTCTTAAAAAAAAAACAAAACAAAAGAAAAGTAAACAAAATTATTTCTCAAAAGAATCTGTCAAGGAAGAACTGGCAGATCTCATTGATCCTCATCAGAAAAAAAGTGTCAGCTTATGTTTAGTGAAGGATCATATTTTTCATTTGGAGATAGAAGGTATAATCTCTAAATTTAAACTCCAGAAACTGAAGGGGGAAAGATGACTAAATGAAACTATTTTAGAGCTAGAAAAGCTTTATTGTTACCTGAAATACTGTACAATATTAGCACATTTCTTTTTTTTTTTTCATGTTAACTTTGTTGGTTTGGAAAACACAATTAATGATATTTAGTATTTTAAACTTTTGTTAAAGTTTTGACCACAAGAGCTGTAGATTACTTGTTCCTCAGTGTCTATGATTTTTAGTCTCATCCAATTTCCATTGAAAAAGGTGGTATTATAAGGAGACAGAATTTTATTAGAGTTGTTTTATTTTCTGTAAATTTGCTGTAACATTAATGCAGCTGCTCTTTATGGATACAGAGAACAGTGAATCTTCAGTTGAAGCTTGAAGGACCTGAAGATACTCAGTTCCTCTTCTAGTTAGGTTAAATGTAAATAACTCTCTTTTTATTTTTAGAGAATATCAATCTGAATTTATTAGTCATCCTTAATTCATACCTCTTCCAACCCAAAGTGTAAACGGCAGTGCAGACAAGTTCTGGTTTCAACCATTTACCTAGAACTATTTCCTCATTTTATTTGTTTTCTTATTGCACTTTGAAAATGTATTTGGGTAAACAGTTTTCCAGTTCCAGAAGGAGGCCATCCTGAACTCCCCTCAGTAGTGAAGAACACCATCTCTATTTTTGCATGCTGGAAATGAAAAGCTTGAATATGCAGATAGTCTGCCTATAGGAATTCCTTCTGGGTTAAAACTTGACATACACAATCTTGATAAAATAAAACTGTGACTTGTCTATTATTGTATAATGGCCAACAGATAAATGGGGAGGGAGAAATGAAAGGAAAAATAAAAGAAGAAAATGGTTAGGACAGAAAATAATAGATCTGGATAATTTTCTGAAATACTGTCAGGGAGTTGTCCTATATACAGAATAGATTATTAATAAATCTGCTCAAAGTAAATGCATTGTGAAAATCTAGTAATTTACAATTATTAGGTATTTCATATACAGAGATAACAGCATATTTCACTGAAGACAATGAGGATATATTACGAAGTCTTATGGCAAAGATTAATTCTAGGTGTTATTCTAAAGGACATATTTCACCTGTTGCTATTTCCTTTCTTCTATGTGAATTAGAGTGTCTTTTGAATATGATAATGCTTGATTTTATTGCTCCTGTGTTTTCCTTAGAAAGCTATAGCTCAGATCTTGTGATAGTCGAAACACAAAATTAATCTGCTTCTTTTTTTTCCCCCATTTTAAAAAAATCTTTATTTTGTTATAGTAGAAGATTTTAAAGACAAAGTTATAAAAACTAAAATTATGCAGCAGTATGAATCAAGAGAATATTTGGAGGGCTGAGGTCTCTCCTTCTTGTGGTTGACATTGTCATCAGAACTAAATAAGTGGCTGTATCTGTTAACTAGCTTTTAGGGCTTGAGGTATTTTTTCAGATAATATGTAGTTGAACTGTTGCTTGCAAATGTAGTGATGGGATTAATTAGGCAGTTGACAAAACTCTACAAATGTCATCCAAGATCATAGCCCAAAACTGCCTTCTGACTTTTTATGCTTCTGTTGTAAGAGGCCCTACTGAATTATGCTAGATATAACTTTTTAAGTTGTATTGAGTATTCATTTTGATATTTTTAAGAAATATTGATCACCCATAATTTTGTGTGAGGGTTGCAGCTCCTCTAATTGTGGGAGTGCAGCATGTTCTCTGAAAGGAAACTCACTGAAGAAAGGAAACAAACTGTTCTCTACCAGAAAACTGAACAGCATGTTGAAACCTCATGCAAACACAAGTTAACTGCAAATGGAGGGACAAATAGGCTTGGCAGCCTGTCCTTAAAGTGTCATTCAGAGAAAAAAAATAAACTCCTTCACATGGAGTACATTTGAAGGGGGTTGGGAGATTATTTGAGATTTCATGTCAAGTATATTTGTTTCAGCAAAATGGAAAACTTCATGCTGCATTTCCTTTTTTTTTTTTGTCAATGGGTTGAAATGTTCTTGAACTGCTCCAGTTAGCACTGAACATAAAGTTTTCCCACTCTTTCATTTTACTTAACAAGCAATAGGATACACACATCATACCTGTGGTTCTCTTCAACTGACCTGAAGAACAGAGCAACTAGTTAAGAAGAAATTTGTGTTCAAAGAGCCATTAATCAGCTCTGGCTGTTATCTTGTATATCTGCCACTCAGTCAGATGTGCCAGGCATCTACCTGAACAACCCAGCACATAGGAACACTCTAGAAAATTATATTTTTTATTCTTGTGGTTAACCTTATGTGGTGGGTTGCTATGCACCAAGTTGCTCTAGCAATCACCGACTTCTGTAGCTCCCCTCCACTACCAAAACTTGGTGACATAAACCAATATACATTAACTTTCATTCCATCCATATTGATGTTGCCCACAGTCTATAGGAAAATATCTGTAAGAATATCTGCCAGATAGCGAGATAGAACAAAAGCATCATTCTCAGTAGGATGGGGCAGAAAGTACAAAAAGCTATTATAAGATAGGGTTAGGGAGCTCACTCAGCAATTGCCATCGTGGGAATAAAAACCTCAACTCAGGTAAGTGAATTTTATATTTTACTGACAACTAATAACAGAGTGAGATAATGATGAATACAAAACTCCCCTCAACACACTTTCCCCCCACTTCTTCCTTCTTTCCTTCCAGGCTCAACTTTACTCCTGACTTCTCTACTTCCTCCCCACTAAGCAGCTCAAGGAAACAGAGAATGGGGTTTTCAGTCAGATGATAACACTTTTTCTCTTCTTCCTCCTTCCCTTGCTTCAGTGTGGAATCCCTTCCATGGTATATTGTCCTTCATGAACTTCTCCTATGTGGATCTTTTCCATGGGGTGCAGTCCTTCAGGAACAGACTGCTCCAGGATGGATCACATACTCCATGGATCACAAGAAAACCTGCTCCAGCATGAGCTCTCCATGGGGTCACAGCCTGCTTCAGGTGCATCCACCTGCTCTGGTGTGGGTCCTCCAGGGGCTGCAGGTGGATATCTGCTCTCCTGTGGACCTCCATGGGCCCTTCTGTAGGAGTGAACAGCCTACTACACCTTGGTGTGCATCATGGGCTGCAGGGGAATCTTTGCACTGGTACTTGGAGCATCTGCTGCCCCTCCTTCTTCAGTGACCTTGGAGTCTGCAAAGCTGTTTGTCTCACATGTTCTCACTTTCCTTTCACAGCTGTAGTTGTGCAGCTTTCCTACCTTTTCTTAAATAATGTTAGAACAGAGATGCTACCAATATCTCTGATTGTCTCAGCTTTGGTTTGTCTTGGAGCCAGCTGGAAATGATTCTGTTTGACATCAGAGCAGCTTCTGGTTTCTTCTCACAGAAGCCGCTTCTGTAGCTCCGCCCGCTACCAAAACTTTTCCATGTAAACCAATATACATTAACTTTAATTCTATCTATGTTGATGCTGACCACAGTCTATAGCAAAATGTGGGTAAGAATATCTGCCATATATTGAGGTAGAACAAAAGCATCATACTTTAACTGTTGTGTTTGTGGAATGTGGTATTATACAACCACTGTGCTTAGCTGGCATGTAAAAAGCAGTGTACTGCAAAAATAAATCTATTAGTGTGCATGCTGTAATGAAACCAACAACAGTTTTAAGATTAAGAATACAATAAATTCAGCCAAAGCCCAGGAAAATAAATAGAAAAAAATACCTACTGCAAAAATATAAAACCAACCAACCAACCAAAACCCAAAACAAAATCCAACAGATAGGAGAAAGAACAAAGGGAATTTTACTTTGCATTTTTAGGAATCAGAGCTGACTGCTGTAGGATAGTTTCAGCACACAGCTAGTAAAAGGTGAGTAGTTATTGACCATACCTTTTTGTTGTAAAGAGCTGACTATGGGGCTTTGCAGGAAAGAAAGGTAGACTCTCACCTTGTCCTTCCACTTTCCTTTGAAAGCTGTAAACTTCCCACCTCGTATCCTGCTCCACCTCTTAGGAGAAATCATCCATCTTGCAGTTCAGCCAAAGGCCTCAGCACGGCTCGCTGTCCTCTATTCTTCCACTTGTGACACTCGGTGGTTTTTGTTTCAGCTGACAGTTGAAATTAGGAGCCGTGTATGTCTCTGGAGGTCTTGCTCAATGGTGGCCCTTGGTTTCATCAGTTTCTCATCTAACAAAAGCCCTGGGACAATTGTTCATATTCTCATGTCCTACTTAAGCACTTTTTAAGTGGTAGCTCACCAATTTCTATGATTACTGATAGACCTGACTGATATTTAGGCTGGGGAATGCAAACAAAATATGTAGCCTGTGAACTACAAAGCACATATTCATTTACTTGAACAAAACCACATCTGGTTCTTCCCCAGATCCCTACAGTTCATCATTTGGGACTGACAGAGCAGTGTCCGGCAGCAAAATTTTGTTTGCCATGGGTAGATGAAGTCCTAAAAAAACACTTGAATATGCAATAAAAGGCTAGAGAAGGGAGAGTGATTGTCTTAACGGCAAAAACATTTCTAAAAAATATCCTTCTTCTGTAATGAAAATTCATTTAATATCCTGAGATCTGAACTGCTTCCCACTAGTGTCCCAATAGACCATGGTCTTCCAAATGAAGTTAAAAAAATGAAGTTGAAACTATTTTACTTTTCTGAACTAAGAAGTTGTGTTAGATGGAGTGATGACAGAGGACTTCCAGTGGGGTAAGAGAAGCGGTGGCGTCCTGTGGCAAGCACTTGTTCCAGCTTCCTGTATTTATTAGTGCTGAATTCGTTGTCTTCTCCATGCATGATTGAGTTTATTAATTTGAGGTTCCTTTTCAAACATGATTTCAAACAAGAATGATTGTATATCATTCAATTTCAGTATTAACTTTTAGATTTATATCATAATAATTTGTAGATTTATATCATTTTGTCATTTTGTACCAACATTTATAGAAATTATGTAACATTGTGATTGCCAGATTAAAATGGTAGGAATTTTAGGTAGGTAATGTTTACCATTGTACTACATTTACATTTGATGAATTTCAAAGAATATTTTCAGCTTCAAAAATACATATTTGAAGAGGCAAATATTTTCTCCAATAAGTTTTCAGTGTCCAGAGTTTAAATGTCATGATTTAGAGAAGCACAGTTTTTATTTTTAATGCAAAGGGATTTATATTTAAATAAAAATGATCTGACTTCTATAGAAGCATGAAGACATTGTCAGTTTTCCCTTCGTATGACATCTGAAGTGATTTAGTCAACTGCATTTTTCATTTTAACAATACTGGATAGGTTATTTGTCTTGCAAAAAAAAAAAAAGAGAGAGGACTGTCTTTCAAATATCTTGTAGTTTTATGAAGAAGACTTTTATCTAATCAGGTCACGTCCCTTTTCTGAAGACCTGAGTAAACTTTACATAGTCACAAATTTTGAAGTAAGAAGGAGAATCATAGGTGCAATGTATTCCACTCTTCTACATTTTTGAAAACAATTTGTTTTACCCTATTTTAAAATGTTTATTTTTTGTTTACGATGAAGTCATTTGTGTTAAAAATAAACATTTTTGCTATTGGACATCAAGCACCACAGTCCAAAGTTGCTGGCCTTATCTGTGAGCTGCAAACATACCTTTTATAGTCAACCACAAGTATTTTCTTAGGAGCTGTTTTTCAGAAACCTCCTTTTATGTCTTGGAAAACCATCCTATCCTTCTCTAAAAGCACAACACCTCTCCAAATGCCTTAACTTTTTTTCGTTAACAGATTGATCTCCTACTGTAAAAAAGCTACTCACACAGTGAACTACATTGATTAATTAAATTGGTAATGTGAGTGCAATTGACAAGCTAGAGATGTGGAAAATTGCAGGGAAAGAAAGGAAAATGTTATACTTTCTCTCCATGTTTAAGTGTTCACCTTTGATAGCAAACATATCAAACATCTGTTCAATAACCTTTCTTCAAAGAATCTTTCTTAGAGAAGCCAGGCTGATGCAAATAGTCCCTTACCTTTGAGCTCTCCTAGTAAGTTTGGATCAGACCTCATGTCCAGGGTGATACAGAACAAGGAGAATGAGATAAATTCCTTCCACTATAGCACTAAAAAAAAGAAAAGGAGAAAAACCTTAATGGGAAACCAGACATATTTTAACAATCTCCCACACCAGACATACATCTTTTCATCTCTACCCTCCACAATCCAAATGCCTAATAAATAATGCAACAGGTATCTTAGTTCAACATAAGTGGGCTACACAGCTGCACACCTATAATCCTTCTGTGCTTTCCAAGTTCCTTTTAAAGAGTGGAGGAACAGGTGCCACTGATGCCAAGGGTAGCAGTGCCTTGCCCTGTTTTAAGATGGAGCTTGGTTAATTTACAGCTGAGATTATATGGCACAGTTGTTTGTGGCAGCCAGAGGGAGGCAGATAACAATTTCACACTCGTTATCTGTGACCTTTGAGAAATCTGTCTGAAGGTGGTTTCAGAGAGTGGAGACTGTTAGCACAGATTGCCTTGTTGCTGCCCTAGTTACACCCATTGAAGGAAATACATGGTGAAGGTGGTGTTAGCAAAGCCAAAGGAAAATATCTTTATTTAAGAAATACCTGAAGTTTTTAGCCAAACTCTTTGAAAACACACTTCGTGCCAGCAGAGGTTAGATGGTGATTGTTAGAACTGTCTGTGATTTTTCATCAAAAGAAGACCCTGAAAGGCATGTTTGACTCAATTCAAAGCATCAGCATTAATCAGTGGTATGACAAGTCAGAGAAATTATGTTTGTAATTTTTTTTCATTTTAACTCAAATTATTACAGATGCACATTTCCCCATAGTTATGTGGTATGGCTTTTAGGTGAGAATGGTGTTTCCCATTGTCAGTTCCTGAAGATTACATTAAAGTGGTTTCATGGATGATGCATGGATCAGGAGGGAACCCTGAATTTCTAAATATCATTTCCTACAAGTTTCAAGTTCCTTACCAGCCAGTCTAGGTGACAGTTCATCTCCAAAAAGCTACACTTTAAATAAAGCTGCCTGGCTTTTGGCACCTCTTGTATAGCTCATAAATATTAATTTAATATGAAGAACAGAGAACCCATAGCAAATTTAAGCATCTTAAAAAAAAGCATAATATCAACTGAAAAAAAAGATTGTTTTTTTCCTTAACCTCTTGCTAAAAAAAATATGCAAGGCAAATATGCAAATATCCAAATATGCAAGGGCAGAATACTAACTATGTAAAGTAATACGTGGCCTTTAATTGTCTGAAGAAATTTTATATTGGGGGGTTAGCATATATAGCTGATGGCATTTAAAAAAAAAAGAAAACAAAAATGCCCTCTCTCAGAGTATTTTTATTTATTAATAAATTCCTGTCATGCTCTTGTAGGTTGGTATATTTGGAATTTATATGGATTATACACAGAGAAAATCCAAGGCAAGCAGCCGTAATTTCAATGTGACCTTGACTTGACCTGTGCTAGTAAAATGGTAGCAAAAATGATTGAAAGGACAGGCGACAAGTAGGACTATGGAAACTATGTCCAAGGGATTTACTGCTACATACATTGTAAATGTCTCCAGAATCCATGCTTTAATTTACCTGTAAATTAAAGTGTATTCTTCAGTTCTAGACACTGTAGCCACTCCAAGGAAATCACAAAGAAAGGTGGAAGGCAGTGAGAATGTGGTAGGTAGGTGTCTTGCCTGAGCTGTAGGAGACTGCTTTTGTTGTGGACAATTTTACTTACCCCAGTCATGAGCTGGGCTATACCAGCTTGCAAGGGAACGGTGCTTACCACTCTCAAATCTGGAATATTTTTGCTTCTCTCAAGTGGGTAAACAAAAAACCTCAAGGAATTCAAAACTGACAATCAGTTTAAGAAAAAGTGTGACCTTGACTTGTTGGGTTGAAGTTGTACATTTGTGCACAAGTAACAAGGGTTACTCATTCTTCCCTTTTTTCCAGAGACAGTGCCATGATGAGAACACTGAAGATTAGGTGAAGAGGGTGCAGGGGATACAATGGCAATGTGGTCTATATTAGTATAACTACAGTTAATGTTTTAGCTTTGTGATCACTCTGTACTGGTGTCATACCCTCTAATTCTCTAGGAACTTCTAGAAGAAATTTGCAGGTTTTATCAGAAACCTGTCTTTTCAAAAAGAAGAATGTTAAGATTATTTTTTTTAGTGTACTGTTTCCTAGTGCAGAGTGTTCATTAAAGTACAGAGTCTGTGCATAGATCAGCTTCGGGCACCTACAGTACTGCGGCTTCTGTAGCCAGAGAAATCAAAAGCTCTAACCTTTTGCTATCACTATCCCACTCACCCAGTAATGACGGAGCACAAATAGGAGCTTTCTCAGAGTATCATCTCTCAGATAATATGACCAGCAAGTTCACAGGTGAAAAACCCATTCATTTCCTTATCCTTTCACATGCTGAGACAGTAGCAACTGCTGGTTTGAAACAGAACTTAATGTCACAATATACTCATATGCAAAAATAAGTGGCTCTGTGCAAGAATTTTATATTGCCTATTTTCAGTATGGGCAGTATTTTGCAAACTGTAGCAGGTTTCAGAATGGAAGAAACTTTCCTGAGTCTCTTGTAGCTGTAAACTGACATGTTGAGTTTGTTACTCAGAGTGAATGGCAACTGATATAAGATAACCAAGCAAATCATATCTTTGACATATTAAACACATTTACTTCATGAGTTTTGTCCCTATGTTTTAGGAATGGTAATCTGAAGGCTTTTAAACAATTTTTGCAAAGATTTGACCATAAGAATACTTTCTGTCTTTGATTGCAGCCTCATGGGATTTAAGCTCATCACTTTTATATTACAGCCCTAATTTTTATAGACTCTGACTGTTCTGAGCTTTTGAAATACACACACTCCTGAGCAGTAAAAATCTCAGACCTAGGCTGCATTTTCAGGTCATGACTTCTCCTGAACAGGGACAGGAAATTACTTAAAATTTGTATTCCACAGTTTTTTATGTAACTTTATGTAATTTTACTAGAAATTTGATAGTATTTCTGTAAAGCCTGAATGGATTAGTATCAACAGTCTAATAAGAATGGTAAGTAAGTTTAAAAAATCTCTGACAATTGTGGTGAACTAGATTTTATTTTTCTCAGTGCCAGTTAGGGAATAAGAAAATCAAGGCAAGGTGTCTTACAAAACAGCACATGAAAGCAGCATTGTGCTTGCTGCAAGTTGTAGTTAATACTATGATCTTAATTTAAATTGTTACATGAGTGGTTCCTCCTTTTCAGTATTCTCTCTTTAATGCACCTGGCTATACATAAGAGTTTCCTCCATGTAGTTATATCCAGGCTTCTAGCATAGGCAGAGAAAAAGGATAATATTTAGGAGGTCTTTCCCATAACCATTTCAGGCAGCCAGCCTATTTGCTGAGGGTCTGGGGAGCTTAGAATTGCTGGAGCTCTTGTAACCTGAGTGGAAACCTAGCAATACAAAGTCTAATTAAATTAAAACTACCACTAAAAAAACCACAAAAATCAACAAAACCAAAAACCAAACCAAAACCAAACCAACGAACAAAAACAAGGCAAGAGAAAGAGAGAGTAAATATGTTGTTGTGTCATCTTACTCCTTCTTTGCAGTGGTTTCAGATCTCTCAATATCTCAGTGTTCAGGATGCCCACTACAGAGTACAAGATGTGCCCAAAGCACACTGAGCAATCTGTACAGATGTACAGATGTTCTGCACTCACTTTTGCACAGCTGTGAGCTACTCTGTGTGAGGGCCAATGCACTCAAGAATCAGGCTGTGTTCTACAGTGCAACCTAACTTTAAACACATGTGGGTTTTAGGCTGAAAAAGAAGCTTTGAGTCTTTGATTTTTCTTTTTAGGCTGGTCTAGTGAAGCAATTAATGCAATTTTTTCAACAATATTGCAATGAAAAGTGATCATGATCTTCCCCATGGAATTTTGTGAAGCAGAATCACTCCTAACAGCTTCATGATGGGAGACCTCAAGTAAACCTGTCAACCTTGAGGGGATTAGTGGGTTCATCCTGAGCAATGTGACAGTCAGAGCTGAGAGGTGTAAAAGCTACTGACTGGCTTTTTAGGGTGCTTAAAGACTTTGTGGAGATTTGCATAGGGTTGGAAGTGGTAAACCCAGTACTGTGATCTACAACATAAACAACTATTTACGAACTGGTTTAGTTTCTCTTGTAGTAGTTGTTCCCTGCTCTCTGTCCTGACCTGTTCTGTATTGTTGCTAGGTACTCTTAAGTGCTTCTTATGTTTCACCCCAGTGGGGAACTGGGGACATGATAATTGCAGAACAGTGGAGGTGGCTAATAAAACCATAGTTCTAAAATGAGCCCTGCTTTTTCTAGCTTATTATTTTTTCAGGAATTCTTCCTTTGGGATAAAAATCTGTTGAGTCAGAAAGGGATAAGGACAAGTGATGTGAGTTTAGATACTAAATGAGTGTGCTCAAGGGATATTACCTACCAAAGAAGTAACTCCCTCCCTAATTCATGGTTTATCAGGATGTCGTGCCTGTGTTTTTTGTTTAGCTGGAGTGAGGTGCACAAATGCAAAAAAAGGAAATTTAGGATACAATATGGACAAATGCCCCTGACATTAACAATGTGAAATAATAAAATTAATACCTTATAAAAATGTCTATTTTTAAAATTATTGCAGAATCTTCAGAATTTCTCTTTTACATGAGTTTAATTCTTAAAGATAAGGTAACACTGAGCACTGAGAAAATCGTAAATACAAATTAAAATGCTTCATATGTATGTCTACAATTTCTATATACAAACCAATATCTTGATGTTATTAGCCCTTCCAAAATGCTGAAGATCTCTTGGACTTGTTTTTATGAAGAATCATGGCCAAGTTAATAAAAATAAGAAGCAGCCAGCTAGATATGAAACACCCCCTCAGATCTTAAAAAATGGAGGCTGTTCCTCTCACTGTAGACAAGAGGAGGCCAGACAGCAGCTGAAAAGAGAAAGCACTTAAAAGGGAAAAATCAAATAGGTAATTTCTATAACAGTTACAAAAAATGAGATGAAAGGGTGTGGGTTTATATTAAAAAATGTTATAAAAATTTCTCGAACAAAATCACACCCCAAATTACTTCCACTATAATTTGGAAAGTGAATTTATATTTTGGTAGCACTGAAAATGAAGGACTGCTCATCTTGTGAGAGTTTACAACTTTGATTTTTGTATGTCTTGGATGCTGAGAGCTCAAAAAATTATGGGCCTCAGGCCATTCAGCAATACTCATGGTAGCGAGCTAAAACATGCTTACAAACACTGTGTGTAGAGCAGCCACTGCCACAAACTGGTTTGAGTGAGGTCCCACTGGTGACAAGGTGTGTGTGTATCTTGAAGTCTTGTATTAAAATTCTTAGTAGCCGTGCTTGTATAACTGGAGGAAAGCACAGCTGTTTTCATTCATAAATATGGCTGAAACACTCTGGCATTTTTTATAAAGTGTAGACAGGTTGGTTTGATTGTGAAAGACTCAAGGACTTTGCAGAAAGACTGAACAATGAGCCAGGAAAACGTTGTAGAGCATTTGCTGCAATCCCAGGGGAATCCTGGAGGGCTTAGACAGAGAGCCACCAGACAAACACAAGTCAATGGGAAAGACTCTGACCTGAAAAGACCCATATAGCAGGTGCTATGTATGGATGCACACTAGTGCAGAAAACTATTTTAATAATTAATGATGACCATAAAGCCCAATATGGCCCTATTACAGCACAGAAAAAAAGTAATTATAAAAGTTCTGCAGCAGAATATTGATTCATTTATTTGATGTACAATTTGGGCTTTTTCTTTGAGAAGCTTTTTACGTGGATGTATTTCAAAATAGAGTTATGTTTGTGCTTTTGCCCACCATAGGATTTCTAAATTATATAACTTTTCATACCAAATAAAATCCAGTATTTTAAGAGAACAAGGATTTAAAATGAGAATGGAGGATAAAAATGTGCAAAGACCTCAAAAACCTGATGTTGGATGAAAATGCCAGATAGAGTGTAGGGTCATTGCATGCCCCATTGCATTGCCCCTGACCAGTCTTCATGGTCTGCATGCCCTGTGCTGCTTCCCCTGGCTCAGTCCTGTTAACTGAAAAACAAATTTTTGAATTTGGGATAAAAAATTTCTTCTAAGTGCCTATCTTTTATGCCCTCTGTGTCATTTGCAGACGTGCTTCTTAGTACCTGTCAATCTATGTTCTTTCTTTCCTTATGGGTGAAGTCTAGAAATTACCTTTGAAGTCCCTGGAATAGTGTCTGCAAATTATTATCTATGTAATTCCCATTTAGTTTAATTGAGCTCCATTTAAACTTAAATATGTTGTCTTGAAAACCATTTTCCAGAACAGTCCTCAGAGTATCTTGGAAAGAATTCCATCCTTGAAAAAAACAGTTCAGTGTTCCTAAACCTCTGCCTGTGGGAAGTTAACATGATCTTTAATAATTTTCCAGGGCATTTTCCCCGCTACTTTTAATACATTTTTAAGGAGTTCATTTTGTTAAGAGCATCTCAGCACTCATAATGAGTGTGAGTAATACTCTGGTTTGTTTGCCTCAAACTGGAACAGAGTTAAAACACAGTCTGCTTCAAGGAGCCAGGTGGTTTTGCATTCTCTTTAAACAAAGAGAGAGAATAAACGTTGTTCTGCCTAGGAACTGTGTGCACTGTAGCCTTCACTGTGTACACAGCTCCTGAACATACCTGAGCTCACACTGACCTAAGCAAGCCCTGGTTCTGCTGGAATGACAGGGACTGTTGGCTGCAGATTCCCAGGCAGGGGAGGCTGTGAGCCAATACTGTGCTGACCCCTATGACAGTGACCACACCTCACTAAACTCTCTGGAGAGGAACTTGGAATTGTCCCTGGAGATGTTGTTATGGCTGTGACCGTGCAAGATTCCATTCACAGTTTGTATTGTGGGTTTAAATGGAATTTCAGGATGTAGATCCAGAGCTGTCTTCTACCCTTGATGAAACCTGCAGTGCTTTTATCTTCAACGAGGTGAATAAAGCCAGTCCAGTCTCCCTTTTCAGTACAGAAGTAAACTGTTTGTAAGAGGAATATATTATGCCACAATAGAAAAATGAAAAGAAAGAAAGAAGCGGCATGAAACTGCATCTGTTGCTTGGATGGCACCAGAGGCATTTCTTTTAGTGAGGCAAGTTCTCCCCAGGGATTTTGCTGGGACTGTCTTGGAAAGTAGCATGGTGCCACACTCCTTCCCACTTCTTTGCCTGGCCTTCCTTTGCATGGAAAACAAAGCATAAGATAAAGAATAGAGCTGGGCCAATGTGCAGTCAGCCCTAGTCCCACCATGAGACAGCCAAGGTGTATGAGTGGTCCCTAAAAACTGGGAAGCAGACCTCTGTCAAGTAACATAGACTATCTTAGTGGTACAGAACATAGCAACAGAATCCTTTGGTTTCCTTTGTCACTGATGTGATTGCCTCACTGAGGCAGGTTTGAGGAGCTTGTGTGAACTACCCTTTTGGAGCTGCCTGTCTCTTTCAGTGAGTATAACAGGAGTTTGGGCAGCTGAACTCTCATTGTAGGTACCAAAGTCTGATAGAATGATCTGAGGCCAGAGAGTCCTTCAGCAGGGCCTGAGCAAGTGCTCTGTCCTTTGACTGTTTCAGGAATCTGAGGACTCAAAGTGATGCAAAGTCTAGATCCTGGGAAAGATCCCATCAGACATGAGAATTAGGAAGAATGGTTCACTCCTTAGTTTCTGCACAGAATAGAAAAGGGGAAACAGATACAGTCCTCACTGAAATTCCATGTAAATTTTATTTTCTAGCAACTAAGTAAATACTCTTCTACCTTGCCAGTGGTGTGGTGCTATGCAATCTTTTGTGATGTAAGGTTTCAGCCAGAGGGGACAGGAAATTAATCAATTCTGGCATGTGAGTGTCAGTAATTGTTTTTCCTAATATGAATTTGAAATGAAATGTACTGCAAAGAATGTTTCAGTTCTGGGAAAGATCAATCCACTCCCAAGGCCCCTATCCTTGTTAATAAGTTGCTTCCTTGAAAATAGAAACTCAGTGATCCTTAAAAAATCCAGAGGCTTGTATTTTAAAAACATCGATGCTGCTGCAGGCAAGGTGATTGCAGCCATTAGTTCCTCTTTATGTCAGAGGAGGATCTGGCATCAAAACCCCAGAGGATTCCTGAACTGTCTCACCAATGCCTTAAAAACAGAAAGCTCTTATTGCATTCACAGTAGGAAAATCACTAAAGTGGGAAACTTCCCCTTCACTAGTGTCTCTGATGAACTGGAAAAATCAAAGCAATTTTAAATGAGAAATATTGCCTAGTTTTCTTATTGTTTAAGTGTTTTACACCCTGCATGTTTGGTTCAGGTTTCATATATTCTCCCTAGTAGCCACGAAGAATGAACTGGGAGACTGCTAAACTGTGATCACATAACTTTATGGTTCCTTTTCTAGTATAAATCTGATGTTTTATGTGGTGTCCAAGATGTTTATAAAATAGATGTCTAGCCTTTCTGAAGGAGAGCCAACCTTTTCAAACCAAACAGATGTGCTACTAGTAGTAACCATAATTATTAAATAGTAATTGTATTGCCTTAATCTTTAATAATGTCTAAAATAAAAATTGTCAGAAAAACTACTGCCAAAGAAATTTCTCATATAGCTAAATAGTCTTTAAAGCTGAAGTTACAATATAGAAAGCAATAACCCCAGCTAATCCGTACTAAAGGGAGCAAAAAATGGACAGCTGCTTTTTTGCTAATTTGCTCTAGCCTATTTAAGCTAACATAATGGAGAAGGTCATTCAGGTAACTTCAGGACCTGTCATCTGCTTTACCTGTTTGAAAGTAACTCTTGAGAGAAAACCTCATCAGAGAGGTGGAAGAGAATTGAAATGGGCATGAAATACAGCATGTATTGCTCACTGCTCCTGATGTTTGTCTAAGAACCCACATGTACGAAAATTACTAATGCTGGGGAAGTTGGTCAAGAATAAAAATTTTTCCTTTGCAAAGAAAAATGTGTTTCAGAGCAACTCCAGTTCAATGACCTTCTGGTGAATTTAGAGGGGAATTCTGGATAGCTCCAAGGTTCTTGTTGGATCTGCCTGGATCTTGAAGAACTGGATAACTGGAGTTTCCCAGCCCTGTAGCTGTTCATGTGGCAGGAGAATGCAGGAGCTGAGGATCCACTTATGGCTATTTGTCTTGCAGGTGGTGATGAAACTGACTGCCAACCTGATTGCTATTTAACATTGATAGCTTTAACAGGTTTTAAGTATTTGCTTCTAGAAGTGCAGTAAGAGACTAGGATGATGAGGATATACCTTTGTCTTCTGTTCTGCTTTGCCTCACTTCTCCCCGGTCTCTCTACAGATTTTATTACTTAGTGAGGGCAGTGTCTTTCTTTTTGGCCCTTCTGATTCTCTTCTAGTTTCTTAGAGTAATGAGCTACTCCTCTAGCTGATGGATGTTGGTAATAGGGGTTATAAGTGGCTGGAGAAAATGTCAAGAGCCAAGGATGAGGAGGAGGCAGGTAGCTGTGGTAGTGAAGACAACAGCTGCTTTTTAGTGATTCTCCATTCTGGTGGAGAATCCCTTCTCTTCTGGGAGAGGGACATCTTGCCACTAAATTACACATGGGAATATTTAACTAAACCATAAAATGTAATCTTTTTCTTTTTCTTTTTTTTTTTTATATGTGTGTGTGTGGTTTTGTTTGAGAAAATTCCTAAAGGAGAATATACTTTGTGTTCCCACTTTTTGTGAAACAAAAATACCAACCACCTAGGTTCCTTTCATCCAAAGGTGATCCAAAGTTCTTAAGTATTAACCATCGTAGAGCAAACTTTAACAAAGGTTGCTTTATCTTTACTTACAATGAGTTTTCATTCCTTGTCTCAATTTTATGTGGGAATGAGTGAAGACTGTGCCAAATATATTTAGTTTTCAAATAAACTAATAGAGTAGAGCTGTGCTTAGGACATGATTAAAGAGGGTATGTCATCTGAAGCATGTGTGTTAGTAGAGATTACAAACTGTTACTTAGGACTTCAGACAGAATTATTGATGCCAGGCTGAGCAGGTGTATTGATAAGGAAAGTTCCCTCTCAATAAATATGTAAATGTGTGTGTGTAGTTGAAGAAGATGGGCAGAGACAGTCTCTGAGCTAATGGATGGTTGATTTTTACAGGCAGTAGTTCCAACTCAAGCATAACATTTTCCTTTTGTCTAGAATGCCAGAGGGGCTTGCATGCTCTGACCTTTACCTGATCTGACTTTATGACTGTGCATCTCCCACTGGTGTTAGTGGGAAGAAACACTGTTAATGGTCTCTGTCAGTGTGTTTGCACTGGAGAGACAGCCAAGATAGCTGTAATTAAGATAGAGTAGCAGCAGCTGTCTAGCTGGGGTCATAAAGAAACCCCATGCCTTTGTGGGAATAGTGCTTCCACCAGGCTGTCCTGCTGGCTTAGAAACAGCTGTAAGGCTTTGCTCCAGCAATGCTTCCTATCCCATGAGCCAAAGATGCTCCTTGAGACATGGACTGTGGTCCATGAAATGACTGGAATTGTTTTATTTTCTTCACATAAAAGTTCATTTCTCTTCAAAGCAGTGATAAAAAATAAAAAGGAATGAATGTTTTGCTCTAATTTTTGCTTACTTATAAAGGAACAATTGCAACAATGCAGTGAGTTGTGGTGGCACAAAATGGGCAGTGATTTCTCAAGTAAAAGGAGGCTGAGAAACTGTTCAACTCCGTGCTGTTCTGTTGCAAATGGCTTATATCATATATCTCCCCAGAAGGAAAATGTATTTTGAAGCCTAGCTGTGAGAGAGGAGGAATGACTGCCTAGTGGAAAATATTTCTTTCCACAGGTTATAACATGGAAAGGCACTACTTGGAAAACTTTTCAGAGGTTCTATTTTTGTGTTAAGGACTATACAAATATAAATGCAGAGTGGCAGGTTAGAGCAGGAACAACAACACTTAGTGAGCCATTTCTGGCTGTCCTTAGTTCTCTGATCATTCACCACTGAGCTGTCACCTCCTGCGGCATTGAACTATCATTTTGGGAACTTCTGATTTGGTGGAAGGGTAGCCATTCCTTTGAAGGAGAGTGGGATTTATACCAGTAGTTCAGAAAGGACCACAGAAAATTGCTGCCTGCCTCAATCTAATTTGCTTCCAGGCCTTTTCCCCGTAGCTATTTTTTAATGGGGTGTGTGATTAGTGGGGAAGCAAAGTTGACTTACATTTACAGATTGCATCATCTCTGCTGGATACCAGGAATCCCCAAGGCTCTGGCACTGCTCTCAGTAAAACAGCAGACTTTTCTGGATGGCTTGCATTTCTCCTGCCATCAATTCTCCTTTAGCTTTTTCTGCTTGTCTGTTTTCCCTTGCTCATCTGGTAAACTAAACTAACCTTATTTACCTCCCTCAGGTATTTTTTAGATTTTTCCCTGTGATTAGTCATCTGTCAAGAGAAAACTGAAGCAGGTTTACAGTATTGCTAGTGCAAAGGTTGCTCACATGAAAAAGAAAGACCTAGCTTACAGGTTCATTGACAGAATTATGGAAATTTGCCTGTTGAGTAGATTACTTGCAAAGCTTTTTGCTATATTGCTCTTTCTCTGCACCTTCTTTCTTGGCCTTAACCTGAATATGTCTCCTGGTGCTGTATCATGTGGGTTATTGCTGCTAATTGCAAAATATGTCACACATTAAATCCAGAACACGGTGATATTTGTGCACACTTGTGCAGATCCTGAAAGTATAAGTATTCTAAGCTTTTAATTAAGTGCTTTTAATTTTAAAACAGTAAATGGAATTTCTATTTGTTGTTTATCCATTACAAAATTTTAAAGGCAGAGAACTTCTCCTCTAAATGTAAAGTAATCAACACTTTGAGACTAAAATATAAGATTTTATGTAGTGGATTAGGCTATTTTGTCATTGTCTGTAGTATCCTGATACTGTTGGTCACAAGTAGCAGAAAGGTAGAGTAGAAAAGAAGGAACATGACTTCTTTTAGAGTAATGTTTTAAAGAAACTTTATGGTGGCCTGCACAAAACAATTTTGGCCCGTGCTTGGGGTTTCCAGCTATTATAATAACAGCAGCTTTTAAGGATAATATTATTTATTTTTTATTGCTAGAATTCAAATGTATGAAAACTTTCCCCTTCATTGCCATCCATACCATTAATAATGCAGCTAGTCTGGAGTTATTGTTGTTATGTTATTGTCTACATCTTTAGGTAGAGGTTATGAGGAAGTGAGAGCACAGAAACGGTGGTAGGCTTAATGACTTCTGCTTACATTTAGCACACAACTAAGCCACTCACCATACATCTGATAAGAAAGCTTAAAATCAGATTATTTGAGCACCTAATAACTGCCATGTATCCTTTATGATGTTAAAATTAGGTTAATGCAGCTCCTGTGTTATACACCTGGCAAACAGTCCCTGCCCTTACAGTGTTCAGGCTTTCCATTCTCTCCCTGATTTAGCAGGAGTAGGAAGGAGCTGGTAGAAAGGTCCTGCACAGCCTGATGGCAGTATGGAGGATCTGAGCCTTGTAAACCAAGGCTCACATGTATGGGTATTTTGCTCTTCTCTTTTGCCTTCTTTTTTTCCCTGCATATTCTTTGAGAGAGATTCAGAGAGTTTCCTCTGCACAATCTTGTTAGCTAAAAGTCTGGAATGGGAGGTCTTGAGGAAGCATTTTTTCAAGATGCTGGCAATGACAAAGCCATGGATGACAGCAATACTGTGTTCACAATCTTAGCTGGAGGGGTAGATGTGACCACAGATGGATGATGGGAAGGATGAGTGACAGAAAGAGATTCTGCAGGGCACAGGACCACAGCAGAGCATCTACCTCTTCATATAGGCTTCATTTTCCACCTTTTAAGCTCCTTACTGCTATTACATGCTTGAAGACAGCTGGCTGATCTCTGTAAACTTGATTGTGCGCTCCTAATCCTGGGAAAGCACTGTTGTTTTGTAAAATAAATACAATGTATTACTATGTAAATCACTTTTTAGTTAATATGTAAGACTTTTAGTGTACTGTGCAAGCTATTCTATCACTTCATAATCAATTAAAGTTGTCTGATTCCAGATTCCATTCTTAAACTAAGAAACCTATGCTGCATAATTTCAGTGTAATAAATCCCATAATATTTTGTAAGGCAACTCCAAAGTCCTTAGTGCTTGAAAAGGAGAACACCAAAAGTTGCACAGCTTGGAAAAATTGTACTGCCCTAGTGATGCTCAGGGGAGGCACCACCAAATGCTGAAGGAAATAGGAAGCCCACAGCAGGTGCTGGAGTGGTACCTACTGCTCTCTTGCTGAGGCTGGTGAGTTATGGGATGGCAGCTGAGATTTCCTGCAGGGTGGTTCTACTTATGGCTGCAGCTGGCAATGTCATAGCGCCAAAAAAAAAATAGAAGATTTAATCTAGAGGATGGTTTGGCACAATGGTTGCAAAAGTGGCCCTGAATAAATTGATACAGAAAAGGGTTTTAACCATTATGGTGTAAGGTTCTGGAGCAAGTCTCAAGGAGGGGCATTGAGGAAGGGGAAAGAGGATGTCAGTGGCTGAGAGGGGTGTTCCTGCTATTTGATGGATACCAGTGGGTATTAACAACCTTGTTTGCAAGGGACAGAGCTCTGAGGCAGGGGCTGTCTCTCATGTTCTTATTAGTTCTTTTGTTTTTTGATTCTGACCCCTTTCCAGCCAGGATCAAAAATAATTATCACTACTTTCCAATTTTTAACAAGGCAAGAATTGTGCAGGAGCCTTAGTGTGGGGGATCGTGGGCAAGGAGACAAAGACTACTAACCCCGATGTGGTGTGGCAAGCAGAGCGTGAGTTTTTGTCCAGCCCCTCCTTATAAAGGGCATTTCACTGGGTGTTCTCATTGGTTCTCATTGGTCTGAACTCTACGCCCCTTTGGATCCTTGGCCACTTAAAAGCCTGCAGCCTTATGAAAGATCTGATTGAATAAAACCCCTGTCAATCAGCCCGGGGGCAGGTCAGTTCACACCACCAGTCTCAGACATCCAGTGGTGTAACGCCAGAATGTCGAGACACCAGAATGTCGAGACACCTTCGTCAGCCCATTGCACTGTCTGACCCTGAATCATGATGGTTGATTCTGTTGTTTAATAAATGTTGGAACAGCACCACTTTCTTTCTGTCTGCTTACCCACCTTTCCTGACAGGCAGGAAGAAAAGGTCTAACTGACCAAAAATGTGGCTCGTGTCTGACATTAATTGTGATAAAATGTGACATTCTGAAACTGCCCTTCAGATCTTGTAGAAATGCAAAATGATCTGGTTCTGGCCACTCTGGGGACTCAAGTAAATATTTCTATACTTAAGATGGGATATTAGCAGCATCTGTAAAAATTCAGGAGGGAAACCACTGCAGTTTTGGCCATGATTTCATATAGTTTAGACTTTCTGAAATACTTATTTTTCAGTTGTAGAACTAAAACACGCCTGTATTCTTTGTTTCTTCTCTGAAAACTAGAAGTCCCAATCATTTGTGTAAGTCAGGGAGACTTAGTGGCCTACAGTATGGCCTTCAAATGCTGTATTTCAGATAAAGACTTCTGTCAACTCACTAAAAGTCAGTACTTAACAATAGCTCTTTTTTGGAACCCCAATGAAAGATACCTACTGTGTCTAAAAAATGGGTTATTTTAGCTCTAAATTGCCACTTGCCTCCTACTCAGTATTCTGACACTTGGGACTATATCTGCTTCATCCTTGAAAGCTTTCCCAGTCCATATTATCAAGCTGAAACTCATAAGCAAAGTCCTGTCCTTGCATGACTTTTCCCTCTAATTTAAATAAATTTTTAAAAAGCCAACCCCCCCAAAAAAAACCCCACCAAAAATAAACCACCAACAAGAAATTTTTTTTTCCTTTTTTCCTGATGAAGGTCTACATAGCTAGCTCCTGCATGAGTCATCAGATTTCTCAGCTGATAACTTATCTATTAGATTTGTCTGTCCCATTTTTTTTAATGCATGAAGTATAAGTGATGTATGTGGGAAGATTTAACCTTTTCTTTTCAATTAATGCAATTTCATAGTATAAGCCAGGTCATCTTAATACCAGTTACTTTATAAAGTCAAACTGCTTTAATGCATGTACTTCTGCCAGCATTATGGTAAATCAGTTTGTTGTTCAGGCAGTGTGCCATATAATATCTTTTTTTCAAATTCTAGGTTTCCGCCCTTAATCAGACTTTTCTCATCCAGTTTAAAACTTGATTTTACCCTTCATCCCTTTGTGATTTTCCAGGCAGAGTTTCCAGAGCTCTAGCTATGTCAACTCTTTAGGTCTGGTGCCTCAAGCCAAAAGAATCTTAATACTTCCCATGTAAGAACAGAGATGGGAGGGTTGTACACATCAGAGCAAAATTGCATTTTGTTTGTTGTCTAGCATGCCCATTTGTTTTCAAGGGTCCCTGTAGCTGACTACTCTGCTATCAGGATTAAAAACCTAACTGTGGCTCTGAATTCTGAGAAGCTTAGACATATCTGAAAAATTTAATATACAGTCATATGAAGAAACTTAAAAACTAATGTTTTTTTTGGAAGAGCTGTTTAGTTTGCTCTTAGTGCTGCTATTCTACAGCAGAAAACAGAGGAAGGCTGTCTCAGTTTAACAGAACAGAAAAAGGTCTTCCCAGGCATTAAAAACTTAAAAAACCCTAATGTTAGAGCATTAAGAAAATGTTTTGAAATATCTATACTGCTATTTTCATGCTGCCCTCTCAAAATATAAGTTAAACAGTCTTGTGAACATTAGCATGCAAAGTCTCAGCATAACACAACTGGGAACAGTCCTTACCCTGCCCTTATGTAATTAAAGACATCTTCTTAGCCTTAGATAAAATGATTTTGTTTGGGAATTTCTTTTTTTCAGATTGGACTTCCAATAAAGTGTAAGAAAAATAGGGATCCACCTCATACTGAAAATCAGTGTGAACTGATACCACCATTCTTTTTAACATCTTCTGAAAAGCCCAGCATGCAGTCTTCCCTTCCCTTCCCTTCCCTTCCCTTCCCTTCCCTTCCCTTCCCTTCCCTTCCCTTCCCTTCCCCTAAAACCCTCCCCTAACCCTCCTCTCCCCTAAGCCTCTCCCCCTCCCCAAAGCAGAGTCTGAGGGGGCTTTTTAACCCACATTTCTTCTGTTTTGCAGCCTGTTGTGAGCAATAGCTGTAAAAATAGTAATGTGTCTCTTAAAATATGAGTTGAATTGATACAATATCTGACTGCTAACAACATGCTCAAAGGTGTGTGGTCCTCTGCTATACTCCCCTACTCTTACCAGGCACTGGAGTCTGGTTTCCTCTGCCTCAAGGTGATGGCATTAAGACCAGTCATGTGACGTGACTTGAGGTTCAGCATAGCAATTTCTTAACTGGGCTACTGCCTTGTTGTTCTTTGCAGATCCTTCTGCTACAGACTAGTGGGGTTTGGAGGGAAGGTCTGAATAATGCTTAGTCACAAGGTGATGTCCTGGTCCTGCAGCAAAGATGTTTAGCAAGTAAAGAGAGCTGCTGTGGGTGACACATTCTGGAGATCAGGCTCTGAGAATAAAGAACTGAATCCTGTTATAGCCTAAAAAAATGCAGCCAGTGCCTGCAGTTGTTATTTCCCAAGGGCCCTGGCAATACTTGCCCTCTATGAGCAGGATTCAAATTAACAAAAAATGAACACAGCCAGTGAAAAAATTCTAGCGTGGGTGGAAACTATTGTCTACCTTTTGGAGTCATATTGAAATTTTTCCTTAATTAACAGAAGAATAATATGAGAAGTGTGTTTGTTTCAGGGACCAACTAATTGATTTTCTGGAAGAATAAAATATACTTTCTGCTTTAAACAATTGAATTCTCACTAAAGAGATAAGAGGCTTGTTGCAGAGAACTGGAATTACAGGATTTGTGCTTTGCTGTGCTCATAGCTGTGACTAAACTCAAACCAGAAAAAGGGAGCTGATTCTACTGATATGGCTCTTCTTCTTAAGGAATTGAATGAACCCAAAGTCTGCATATGCTTCACATGCTGCTCTTCATGGCCAGAAGGAGAGTAAGGGATGGACATCAGGGAGTTCAGTCAGTAATTCCTTTGGGATAGTGAAACTCATTAAGCTGAAAAAGAGAAGGGGAGTTCCAGGCACAACAGTTTCTGACAGTCCCACTTGTGTTTGTCACTTCAAGAACACTTCATGTTGAACTTTCAATAGTAGCTAATTCAGTGCTGAATCAGTCTCTAAAGCCTTCGGAGTAGTTGTGCCTTTGGAAAGGAAGAATCTGTGGAGAGAAGAATCATGAAAAATGAAATGAAGGAGGAGAGAATTCTCAGTGTCTAGGCCCTGACAGAATAAAAATTTCACTATGTGTTTCACAATCTGAAATGAAGCAGACTAAAATGTCTCATTTTCTTGAAAACTCCTTACAGTGAATCCCAACTATGTGCTTAAGACTTACTGTTCTCACTGGAAATGAAGCATCAGAAACGTAAAAAAAATCTACTTGCAGAGAAGTGTTCTAATTTGTCACTCTGCATCCCCACAGCTCCACTCTTGCAATGACATTGACGCAGGAGTCAGTTCTGTCCAGCAGCATCTCGAACTGTCTGCTTTCATATGGCTGGTTCTGCTTCACTTATTTTGACTCCTCTGAATTCCATCTGAGTTCCAAATTTGTATTTGGCTCTGGCTACCCAAGTGCATGTCTAGACATGTGAGTGTGCTCTGGTAATGACGCATTCCTTTCCTTGATGATGATGTAATTTTTCCCATCAATCCTAGTTTTGGTGAAGAATTTAGTAATAGCGATCACTCAGATGAAACATCAATAACATCTGCTCACCCTCTTTTTTCCTAGACTTGTTTCTTTTTGAAAGGACCATCTGTTTCAGAGTACTTGCACTCTTCTGAAATGCCCCTTTTTCTTTTGCTTTTTTGTTTCAGAGTTTTATTCCTGTCTTTCCATCAAGCTTTGTAAAACTCTACCTTCTTCTGGTTCTGGTAACTGTAAGGTTTGGATCTTTCCAGCATGTCATGTTCTCATGATTCTTTTGTGCCTTAATTTTCTTTCAGTGCCCTGCCTCTGCTTAGCCCTTCTTTCTCTGCTCCCAGAAACTCTTGAGATAAGTGACCATAGTGATTTGGTCTAACAGTGACACTTGCGAAGTCACTGTGCTGACAGATTTCCCTACAGTAAAATATAAATCATATATGCTGTTACATTCAGTGAACTAAGTGTTGTTTTGTTTCTTTTTCCCAGCTCCATCTTAAACTAAACACATATTTGTCTAATCACTACTACTAAATGAATTAGTGCCATTCCATATGGCACAGAGGCTGTTTGGAAAAAAAAACCAAACCAAAAAATAATCTCTTCTTTAGAAACTTCTTCTTTCAGAACTGCCAAAATGACTGTTGAAATTTGCTAGATATATTCTCCTAACATAACCTTGGTTAAGCCAAGATATGATGCTTAAAGTATTTGGATTTACCAGGAAATTTGCTTTTCTTTCTAAATACTGTGTGTTAAAAGTTCTTCATTTACCCATCAATCTTTTGTTGGAGAGAAAATAATATGTTATGTTTCACATTCCATGTTGGTTTTGCTCATCAGAGATAAAATGGTCTTCATACCAAAACAGTATGCTTTGGAAATCAGGAGGGCTCACTCTCAGTGTAGCCTGAAATGTGCTTTGTGATTTTTGGCTTGCCATGCACTAGATGCAACAATAATACTCTCTTCAGACACCAATTGCCCAAAGGTTTATTTCATAAACACTTTTAGATCCTGCAGTGGAAAATGCTGCATGAAGTTTGCAGTTAATGATGTCCAACATAAATAAAAGATACTGTAAATCTTATGCTTTTTTCAACTATTCTTGTGAATAATGTTCTGGTTACATCCCAGTGCAAAATCCTGTCTGGATTTCTCATGTTCATTTTAACTGGAATAATTGCCATGAGTTTTGTCACACAGAGGAAGTATTCACAATGTTCCTCTTGAGGCAATTCTTTCAGATGATTAGCTTAGGAAACTGGTCTCCTTAAGCTCCCTCTGTCAGTGGAGTGGGACGTTCCTCCAGATGACAACTGACAGCAGGAGCTTAACAAATGTGTTGGTAGCTGTATCTGTACTGGTAAAAAGGAGGAGGTAGAAAGGATTGCACCCACGTTCTTTTGGCAGATTTTTTTCTAGGTCCAACTAGGTCCCTTTCCATAGCTCTGATCATGTCTGGATCTTCTTCTGGCCAGCATACAATGGCTAGATTGTCTTAAGATATAAGAATTTTTCATCCAGTTCAAATTGCCTTGAATACTCTGATAAGCTGTGCTACAAAATATTATGCATAGTCTTCAGACAGTGGCCCCTAGCTAGAACAAACCAGCACTAGATTGCCACTTGGAGAGGTCTAGTAAGCTCACTGCATAACAAGTCTGGGAGCAAAACACAATAAATGAAATTAGAAGGAACAGAACAACAGAGTAAAGAGGTAAACAACAGAAGTGGACTTTCTGTGGTGTGGGTGTTTGTTTTTTCTGGTTCTTTGTTTGTTTGTTTGTTTGTTTTTAAGGGAAAAGCAACTGGATTAAGCTGTGATCGTTCCACTGTTGCTAAGCAATGCCCAAGTCACCAACATCCCTGGCTCTTTTCTTTGGTTCTTCAGTGGAGCACTGAAAACCAGACTTCAGCTCTGAAGCACAGTGTTGCCCCATATTGGGTGAAATTATTAATGTGGAAAAATTACAAAATAGGGAGGAAGACAGATGGAAACATTACAGAATTATTTTTATGTAGTTAAATCAAGGTTTTGTTTCCTGACTGGCAGCTCCCCTGTCTCTGGACTCTTGACTCTGTCTTACTTCTCTTCCCATCTGTCCATGTCCTGATTTCCCTTTGGAAATGCCAAGTTTGGGCTCAAGACTAGGCTGAGACTTGAAACTCTTTAACATATCCAGGTAGCCAGATGCAGTCATATAGGTGGGAATAGAATCTCCGTGGGTTAACATCTACCTACTAGAAAATGAATAATGTTCTTTATCCTTCATCTTCCTCATGCCTCTTACCCAGAAGAGGTGTCCTGTTCTGCAATGCCAGCAATTGCATGACACTGCAGGGAAGGCTTTATATCAAATAACATGGAGGAAGAAGCATCTGCCAGTAAATAATAACAGTTCTGAGCATGATTATGATTATAATGACCTAAATCCTAAAAATCCTACACCATGGCTCCTGAACTAGAACCATCATAGAGAGTGCCCCATTTTTTTAGGCAGGGAATGAAAGTGGGTCCTGCCATGGAGAACTTACAATCAAAGTACAAGGTGGAAGACAACAAGAGGTTACTGCACATAGACAGGGAAAATACATGCTAAAAACAAAGACACGTGTTTCAATGTATTTCTTTCTGCTCTTCCCTTTCAGTCAAGTACAACACTGCCAGTGGAAGGGTGAAGCAGTTCCACGTTAGGGTCATTACAGTGGTTTTGGGTTCCTTTAGGTAGCTGTGTTATTTGTATTCTTACAAAAAAGAATATAATAGGAATTCTTTTGTCCTCTATAGTGTAACTTTGCAATCAGTAACTGGAGAAGGGAAAAAGTGGTTATGGAAAAGACAGTGAGGCCTAATCACTTTTGGAAACCCAGACAGTTTTTTAATAGTGGTTCCCTAACTTCTTGACTCTTCAGTGTTCCAGTTTTCAATTGTGGTATACTTAATGCTTATGCTTAAATGATGTCTTTCAGGGAAGTTTTGTCAATATTTTTTAAAGTAGAACTGATTTAATAAAGTTTTGAATTGTCAAAAAAAAAAAAAACCAACAAAACAAAGAGCATGGGCAAAGGATGAAATAAACAGGAATAATTTCAAAGAAAGAAAAAAAAAGGATGTGCCTTTATGGGGATACTAATAGGCTAATGGATGAACAGATAATGGTGGTTTAGAGAGGTTCCTCTTAAGGCTCAACCTGTTGTATGTTAGATCTAGCTGCCCATTGCCCAGGGGCCTCTTATAGCTGTTGAGAGTTACTGGGACACAAGAATGTTTCAGCCCATGCCCTACTTACACAGTCTTGCTTTGAAGCCTGCCAGAAATCTGTTGGCAAAAACATTCTTTGCCACCCAAAAATACCCTTCAAAAAGAGTCTTTTTTTTTTTGAAGGAGACAACCTCCCCAGCTGCCTTGCATTGCTATTTTGGTTTCTTGGTACCATTTGCTGAACAACTGTGTATGCTGCTATTCCTGTCACCCTGTGAGTACAGTTTTACTGGGGCCACTGAGAGGGCTGGACTTCTCTTGGCCAGGCATATGATGCAGGAGCACCTTCACGGTTCCTCATCCCCCTCAGATTTGTGGCTTTTCCAGGTTGTTTTCTGCATGGTTTCAACCTTCTCTTCTAGGCAAGAGACTGCTCTAGACTCACTGCTTTGTGACAGATGGTCCTCCTTGAGGTGAGTCCTTTGTAGCTCTGCTGTATTGCAAGCTCTCTGGGATCTGGGAAAGAGACACTGTTTAATACAACAGAGTATCACCATTTACTCTTTCGGATCTGCCTTAAGATCTATGAACCTTAGAAAACAAGACAAAGGAGAGAAAGGAAGATGGTGATAGGAAAATCAGAAAAGAAGGGAGGGTATTCTTGCATCAGTAGAGCAGGTCTGACGCTCTGTCATTGCTCTCTACAGATAATGAAACAGGGAGTTGGGCCAAAGGGAAGGTAAGGTGCTCTTACCTAGTATAGCCTCAACATTTTGCTGTGAGTAAAAAGGTTTGTAGTAGGAAGTTATTAATATATACATTAAAATATATAGTGATTCAATAATTACATGTTTGCCAATAACTCTGGAGCCATCAGAGTATCCTCTTACAGCAGTTGACAGAAGCAATATTCTCTCTGAATGTAGGTATGATAATTGTTTTCAACAGATATAGTATAATTCCCCATGCTCCAATGCAGCTATACCTTACTTTTTTTACTTAGTTCT
Source organism: Leptocoma aspasia (assembly GCA_013399835.1). NCBI lineage: Eukaryota > Metazoa > Chordata > Aves > Passeriformes > Nectariniidae > Leptocoma > Leptocoma aspasia. The sequence continues at coordinate 1,778,073 of VXAX01002162.1, read as the reverse complement.
GGGGAGAAGGGCATTTTCATAATCTACTAGAAAAAGTGTTTGTGAAAAATCAACTGCTTTTTTACACAACAAATTAGTTTTATGGGCATTCAACACTGAACCTCCTTACCATAACCCACTCTTGCCTGCCCACACACAAATATTCCCAGGTTTTTAGTACTTTACACTCTGTGTCACTCCAGTTTCTGTGAGAGTTAACTGCTCTCTTTATTGCTTCTTCCATTGTCAGCAGAATGGTGCTGAAATAAGTCTTAAAGAATCTTCCTTTTTATTGAATGTTAACAATAACTTACTTCAGATGGCAGGTTGAATAGTCAAGAAATAAAAAATTAGTAAATGTTCCTCCCCATATAATTTTATTTCAGACCTTGCATGACTGTATTTAATAATAGAACTGTTACTGACTTCAGCTGGGAAAGGTTTGTACCTGGTCTAGAATGTATTGGAAGAATAAGCCTGGGAATTGTGATGGATGGACTCAACTCCTAAACCAAACTAGTGGTGATTTGGTTCATTCTCTAAAGGAGAATCAACCAGAGGATCTTCCAGTCAAGGAAGGCTCAAAGGCCTGAGCCCTAAATGGGCCAACAATTCCTTTTGTTCCAATCTGTTCTCTCAAAACCACAAAGAGGCAGAGCAGCCCAGTGAGCACCAGTGCACATGAGGTTGGAACACCAACTATGTGATTTACACATGAACAGAGTGTGGGCTTTCCAAGACACATTTATCAAGGGGCAAAGAAAGTCCTGGGTACAAGGAATCTCATGCATACCCTTCCCATGGCATTTAATTTGACTATGAGTCAAACACTTTATCCCCATAACTGTGACAGCCTGGCTGCATGGCAGTGAGTTGCCCTTGAGCTGGGAAGCCTCTCAAGGTTGCTCCTTGCGACCTAGACACCTCTTTGGTAGGTGACTGCCATCATGCATAGCCTCGTACTAAGGTGCACTAAGATTTTGTCTTGGTAACTTTGATGTTTATTTTGGCAGGTTTGCTTCTGCCTTGGTACTTTTGAATCGTTGTTGTATCCTTTGTGCAGTACCATAACAGAGTAAACCTTGCCATTAATGTTGGTAAGTCACAGTTTTATAATGTCACATTTCAATAAAACTAGTTTTGCTGATATCTTTGACACTAGTTCTTTAAGTGGTATGAATTGCCTATTTGCAGCAAACTGGCATAGCCAGAAAGATCTCGAATTAGGATTCACAAGAGAAATACACAATATTCTTAGAATGTTAGAATGTTATTCTTAGAATGTTTTCTTCAGGAAAAAAACAAAGTTTAGGGATCAGAGCTTCATTGTAGGGCTATGTGTTTATCTGTAAGCAATGGACATTTTCTGGTATCTCATTTCAAGAGTTCTGTACAGAATTGTTATGGATATATATAATTATATGTAACAATACGTAATCAATATTATGAAATATCATCTGAACTAAATATGGAATACTTTAAAAGCCAGTAATCACTCCAGAGAATACACTTTTTATGAGTTTTCACTTTCCATTTGAGATATCACAGTAACCATGCTGTTTAGTTGGAGATTGGAAGGATGTGTTTCTAGTCTTCTTTTGTATGCTTCCATTATACATTTATTTTTTCTTGTACTAAATTTTGTTCAGAACAAATGTTAATTATTTTACAAAATGCTGAAGAACTTTTTATTTTGTGCTTTATGCCTTTCCTTACAATAGTGCTCTCATATGGATAGGAAGGGCAATTATGGAACTGGTTTTTATGTTTTGTAATTTTCTTTTGGAAGTTATTTCACTTGAGATAAGATCTTTGTAGATCAAAAGAGACTACAGGGTTGTGCATGATGCTTGCACAGGAAATCACAGATAATATTTTGCCTGTCTTTCAGCCCAGAATGTTTTGTTCAACACCACACTACTTTGTTTCTGAATAAGGCCCTAACCTGAGAGAAATATCACAACTAACCTTTATTCATTCTTTCTCTTTTCATTCACAGATCCCTTTTCTTGCATTTGCTCTTTGTCCTTGACGCCTATTAAATCTCTGAAACTAAGGTGAAAGGTGCTTCTTACAGCTGAGCAGCACATCATCTCAGCCTTGACTATCCCTATGACCCTATTTCAAAATTGGGTTTTTTTTCTGCATTGAAAAATTTTAAACCACTGTCTTTCTGCCGGTTTCAAGTTCTAACCTGAAATATGCTGGGGCAGGCCTTGTGAATTATGATTTGGTTTTGCATTACAAATTCATTGCTTGTGGATGCTTGTCATGTTGTAATGCATCTCTACATGGATGACAGGATTCAACTCTTGCCTGTTTTCATTGGCTTCCAGTGGTTGACTGAGCAGTGCATTTTTTGTTTTCAGGAAGGGCACGTGAAATGTGCTGAGCAGAAACAAAACACATTACACTGTAATTCACTGGGGTATTATGTGCCCTTCATGCAATTTGCATGACAGCCACTGCCTTCTCTCTGCTGTTGGAATCTGCCTCTCTGCCATTCCCTTGTGAATTTCTTACTTTTGTTCATGAAATGCCAAATGTATTTGTCACTGCAAAACAGTGTCTATTCTTGCTAACTGGGACATTCTTTTTTTTATCTTTCTTCCACCCAGCCTGATCAGGACACAAGTTTGTTCTACAATACAGTCTCCAGTGATAAGTCTCATTAATTTTAAATGTCTTATATAAAAGAGCTCTGCTTCAGAGACTATTTAATGGTATTTGAAGGCCAGATTGTAACTTGAATTTTGTAAATCTATAAATCATGCAACCTACCTGAATCTTGTATTCAAGCATACAGAATGTGAGGTATTATATTCAAAGAAGAGGTACAAAGGACGTGTCAGTGAGTTCTGCTTTGCACCAACTCAGATCCCCAAGCAAAGGTGGAAGTGCAGGGTAGTTACTGCAGAACAGACCATCAGTATAAAAAGTGTGCTGGCAAAGGGACGAGCATGACTTCTTTTACCCCACGTGGCTTCTCTAATGCTCTTGGTCATTTTTTCTGTTTTGTTTGTCTTCAAACTGATAGCTGTGGTGATAGGTAGAAGAAGTCCCTATCTATCAATTGAATATCATCTGAATTCTGCAGAAAATGTTTCCTCTTTCTAGTTATACATTTTTATCAAAGCTGGGCCATTTGCTGAATAATCAAAGGCCTTGCTTGCCTGTCCTAGATTAATCTGGGAATGAAACTCCTACAATATTTTAAGCAGTCATGTTGTAAAATACAGATGGACTTCATATAACTGTGAACTGCAAATTTTTTCCTTTCCACTAATATTTTGCCAATATCTGTGGATGGACTGTAAGCCAAGCTGTGTTATCATGGTTCCTGGAACGACACAAGATCTCACCTGGACTTTATTTGTGATAGGCTAGAAGCCAAAGTTGACTAAACTTTGTAGGTTTCTTGATCATGACAAATGAGACTAAAATAAAATATGGTATAAATTATATATTATAAACAATATATGCTATTGGTCTGAAAGGGGCAATAGTGTGCTCACTGAATCTCATCTGATGGTTCCTTCAACTTTTCCAAATTCCTGTGGACAGGGAAAAAATAGGACTCACAACTTGTGTTCTACTTGGGGATACCCTTTGTTGATTTACCTCATCATAAAACTTCGCTGTCTTGTTCTCATTGTTGTTTGCTCAGGTGAAAAAAAAATAGTGTTTGTTTTTTCTTTAGCTTTTAAAAACAAGGTTGTTTCGTTTGCCATATGTAGTGTCAGCTTCCCTTCTTTTTAGAGATTTAGCAAGTTCATAGTCAAATATTTTACTATAAATCTATGTTTATGAGTATGAATACTTGACACTGGTGAGATTTCAAACAAGCCTGTAGTTAAAATTAATTTCTTCATATGGTCCATTACTTTTTGCCTTCTACTGCAGATGGTTCTTGTGTATTTAAGGTCTCTTAAAGGCTGTTTAGTCATTCATGTTTCTTTTGCCACTAATAACTCTATAGAGCAGCAGATAAATTAATTCTTTCCAGGTGGAATGAGAAGGCAGAGTCCTGATTATTGCCATTCTGGGTGTAAATGTAATGAGGTGTCAAGGAAAAAATAGGTTTGTGGTGTTTCTTCTCAAGTTGGAGGTATTCAGTTCAAGAATAACTTATTCTGGAATGAAACAAAATTGTTGATGAGGCTTTCATAAAAAATTAAAATTTTACTCACCCAGTTGTTTATATATAAAAGATCAACAAGCTTCTTCATATAAAGAAACTGTGTTTGGAATTCATTGGTAAGAAAGAAATAGTGTAGCTGTGTTTTTATTGCTTTGTTCATTCATCCTGCTTAAGCATAACTAAGTCTGTATGCAAACATCTTTCTTCTGTCTTTAAATACAGTTAGTGGAGGCTTGTTTATCATCAGCCCAAATTACTGCCAAGAACTTCCTTGAGAAATAAAAGATTCATTTTAAGACACTTTGAAAAATGATCTGTCTACAAGAATTGGGACAGAAAAGTTTGATGACAATTGCTGTTCCTGAGCCTGTTTGACTCATGAGAGTCCATTTGACTAAGGAGCACAAGCATTTGACAGAGGGTTTGTTCTTTATAATGAGACTATGAGATGCTTATTATCACAGCTCTTTTCCATCTGGCTTCCTTTCATTAGACAAAGCATGTTGTCTGATTATTTTTTTTTCCCTTAGGGTTTTGCTAAGTTCTAGAAAACTAATTGTTGATAATAGAGTCAACCAGCCATGATAGCTAACTCTAAAGATATAATGTAGCATCAATGAGCAGATTGTCTTGCATCTTTTGATGCCTTCCCATCTACAAAATCTTTTTCCTTTTCCTAACAACCAAAAGGACTAGCAAATTATCATATTGGCCTGTTTGTTCTTTATTGTGTACTTCTTCTCGAGATGATAAGAGAGCTGCTATTCAGTTCAAAGGAACAGGTTCAGCATCTGTGCAGACAGCAAACAAACCATCTGTGACAATGAAGTCCTGTTGTCTTTGTATGTTAATACCAAAATCCAAAAGAGCTATGTCTGCTCCTCTAGATTGATTGCTTGGGAAACCATCCTGTGGTCACAGAAAACTGCTGGGATGAAGGCCCTGGCAGCACCTAGAGAAATGTGAACAATATGGATGCTACATCACAGCCTTTTTGTATTTGATGAGATTAATCAGCCCCCAGATGTACAGGAATAGCAGATGGACAAACTGTGGCTGTGTGCTGTGTGCACAGCTCAGAGTAATTCTGCTCTGGCAGATGTTTATCAGTAAAGAGGATGTTCTGTAAGCTGTGACTATAAAGTTTTGGTCTAGCTCCATAAGTTGTTTTTTATTTTTTAATAAATAACTCAATAAAAATATGAAATTTGACATTTTAATGTAGTGAGATTCCTACACTCAGTTTTATTGTCTATGCCAAATATTTTGTGCTAGCATGCCATGATACTGTCAAGCCTTCAATATATTGCACCTACGACACAGATTAACATTTTTTCAATTCTCTTTGCTTTCTGTATAAAATATTAGAAATTAATTCTGTATTTGCTTGATCAGTGATAAACTGCTTTCATCCAATGAACTGTGAGTTTGTTGCATTTAAATCCCTAAAAAAATTAAACTCTAATCAGTAATCTACAGTGACCTAAGTATATGATAATATCCAGAACCCAAGACAGAGTATATTTTTCATCTGCACTGTAAAGACAACTCTTTCTAGGACCATCTTAAATCAATACACTGGCAATAAGGAAAGACAGTTAAAATGAAATTAAGTAAAGGCAATTGATTACTAGAAAGCTATCTGATAAAACTCATGATAGGCATATGTTTAAAGTTCAAAACCAATATAAATTGGATTCTGGCATAGCATGTGGTCCTTCTTACTGACATGATAAGCTGAAAGGTGTCTTTTTGAGTTCACCTTCAAACTTAAGAAGAAAGCTAATAAGATGAGAAAAGGTCAGGATTTGTGGGAGACAAACAGCAGCCAATTTTCAGAATATGAAATACATCTGTGGTAATTCCACCAAATCCAGTAAAACTATTGTTGGAGGAAGGTAGGCTTCAATGTAGGTAAAGATGACCATTAAAACTGAACCTCAAACCTTGATAAAAAGTGTATTGAAATCAGTGAGAAGACTCGTGTTCTTTATTTTGATTCCTTCTCTCTTTTGATATATAATTCTTCTTGCAACTATTTTTTCTTAAAACACACAACTCATCACTTATCACAATGTACCAGTCTTGATAATTATTTTCAAGCTACTCTATTAATGATCTTGAGCATGCCTGGATCTTGACAGTCTTGAGATCTGAATCAAAATTGTAGCAATATAACACATTTTTTAAGAAAGGCATTTAATACTCCCTGTGTCTACAAATGCAGACTTCTCACAGCAGTATCTACTGACTGGGAGATGTGGACACCAACCAAAACTGAGTGTCATACCTATTTTAAGGAGCATGAATACATTCAGTAGTAGAACGGCAGCAGATCTTGGCATTTTAGAAACATTTCAATTTTTTGTCCAGATGCTATGAAACACTTTTTTTCTTTAAGCTTAGATAAAGATGCCAAGTGACTACTGATCCTTGAGTATAATAAATGTTCTACTTATGTGTTTCCTTGATTCTAATGGAAAAGAACGACATAGGATAGTGAAAGAAAGCACGTTTATATGGTATTGGTAAGTAAATGTGAGTTTCCTGCAAATAACTATTTACCTTACATGAGATTCCTCCTTTTCAGGCTCAGGATTCAGGAGCTTCCCTTTTAGTAAAAGCAGAATTAATAGTGCAATGTGAAGTCATGAATTAGTGGGAATACATGTACAGCTTCTTTTGTATCTGCATTATTATTCCCAGGCCAATGAGCACTTGCATAGATAATGGCAAGAATATGTTCTTCAGATGAAATGTCAGTTCAGGAAAATACTGATGATTAGGAATTGTTGTGTGACACCCTGGTAGTGGAGGTGACCTGGTTCTGCTTCCTCACTGAGCACATTTTCTCTGTATCTGATAGATTCATCCTGCATCAGGAGGATAAGGGAGTGGGTGAAATGAGATTTGAATTGGAATAATCACTATTCCACCATATAGAAGTTCAGGGCAACAGAAAAAAATTAACTTTTCTTCGAAGGAGAACAGGTCCTTGTCTAGAAGATCTTGCAATTATATGGTGTCCCATGCTGTGCTGTTTCTGCTGTCTTCAATCTCATTTCATTTTTGTTTTGTGTGACCCTGAGACTCTTTCCTTAGATATTGTTGCTAAAGATCTGTTCAGACTACAGTTCTTGTTCTCCCATCTTTACTGTCCACATGCCACAAGTCAGTTCTCCATCTTGCTTTGTTGCCAGGCTCTTTCCTTTCCTTACTGGGATTTGAGGTTATTAAGCAGCTTCCCAGATTTGACCATCACATGCTTTAGCACAGAGTTCTTATCAGATTGTAGATTACCTTTATCACCTCTGAGAGAAAGGATTGTTAACGTGCTGGTGTGCCTGTTCTGTATTTCTAGGCAGAGTAATTGCCACTTAAGAGAACCTAAATAACACCATAATACACCACTCAAGACAGCAGCAGTGCAATCATGGATAAACAAGGTCCTGTCACCAGTGTGTTACATTCTGTTCTTTCTATTAAACCAGCCTGTAAATTAGCAATCCATAAGAAAATTGGATCAATAGCAAACCTTTTGTTACTGGTAGAGAAACAATTCAGGGATATTTTACAACTCCAATGCTTAGTGCTTTCTCCTCACAGTCTGATGGAAATGATTAAAACAAAACACCTGATAATGAGGTGGCTGTTGAACAGTAAATTTCTGGGGGTTTTATTATAATTTTTATTCTATTGCTTGGAACTGCAGTGGGATTTGGAGTGTGGAAGGGACACTGTTAAAAAAGTTTGTTTCTATAACAACACGGTGTAAAAGTGGAGTTCCCTTTCTCAGCATCTTTCTTGAAGTGGAAAAATACCAGTTTATTTCAGATGCAAGGTATTGGACAGCACTAGCGGTGTGTGAGACAGTAAGTAGTGAAGGATGGAGTTTAAATCAATGCTTGTGTGTGTGCAATATTGTTCTAGGGTGATAAAGCTGTTTTTCAAGCTGTTTGTCCTAAGTTTTTTTAAAGCTGCATGTATGTGTGCTCACCTGAAATCATGTTGCTGACTCTGCTTTCTAACCCCTTCTTCTGATGTTAAAGTTTTAGGAAGGAATCACGTTAGGGTATTGTACCTGAGTAAAGTCAATTAATCACCAGCTTCAGATTAAACATTATTGTAAAAACACATTCTATAAGTCTTCCCATTTTCAAAGAAAGAAGAAAACAAAATTATTTCAGGGGCTGCCTGGGTGAATGTCTTTGAGTCAGCTAAAATCCATGTACCTGGTAATTCTTCTTCATCCTGTTACCTGCAGGACTCCCAGCCTTCAGCCAGAGCCTGGGTTAGTTCTATTCCATCTGGTATTAATGTGATAGAACTCATCAGGTTTATGAAGGTTCACAATATTGCTGATTTGATGTTACCTTTGCTACTGTCACCTCCTCTTGCACACATACTGGCAAGTGGGTGTCAACTTTCATTGAAATGTACCCAAAAGACTAATTTAGAGAAGCCTTCTCCTGGCTGCTGAAAAGATGTGGCTTGGTGACTTAGTTAGGCTTTGTTTTTTAGCTGTTTGTTGCATAGTTACTCAAATTCATGAGAGATATTTTAGGTAATACACTCAAAGATTGCATTTCCAAACCAGAGAACCCAATATATTAACTTCCTGTCATTGCTCCTATTACATTTGAATAACTTTATTCTGATTTCAGCAAGGAACTGCCAAACTTTTTAAAATTGTCAAAAATGCAAAATTAGAAGCGTCTCTGGCCAGAGAAGGAGAAACTGATGTCCTTGGTGGCTTTGCTCCAAGGTGCAGTAGGATTGTGGGCAGGAAACATCTCCAAGCCTTGTGAGAGAAAAGCATTCTTTGGCTGACAAAGAGTCAGAACCATCTCTGGGAGGGGCAGGTACTGTTTGGTCTCTGTCTCTCATGTGCCTCTTCCCTTCTTTGTGGTGATGGGTGTCCATTTTATTTGGGCAGTGAGGGAAAGAAATGTGCAATAGGTGGAAGCTCCGTTCTTTGGTGTTGCTAAACTGAATTCCATTCTCCCATCTGAAAAACCATTAAAATTATGTGCTCCATCACAAAAGTGTACATTTGTTTTCTTTAAAGGGAGCTCTCAAGGTTAGCTTTGCTTATTTAAGCACCATGTTCAGAGAGAGAGAGAATTACACTGGAGAGAGCATATGTATCCATGTGCAGAGGACATCCTTGTGGGGAGGACATGGTGTGTATGCCCGCAGGAGGAAATGGTCTTCCATCCCATAACTGTGCTCATGAAGGTGCAATTTAAGTGCAATGCAGGCAGCAATACCTCTGCTGGGCTGCATGCGAGGCCCAGGACACATAGAGGAGTCTTTTCCCATGGGGAAAAGAAGAAAGGCCACGTCTCTGGGAGGCTTTTTCTTTCACAGATGGGATGTACATCCCTTCTTTGCAATCTGAATTCTAGCTGAATATTAAGATAGGACAGCCTACAGTTGGAGCACTACAGGCTTGCACACTGACAGATTCAGCTTGTTCTAACCAGACTGCTAAAGCTTATTTTAAAAGGTCTTATTATTGGAGAGCTTCCATTGTGTATCTAAAGCCACTGATATCTTACTGTCAATTAAATGAAAACAAGTTGCCGTTACTTTTCAATTTAAGGGGGACCTCTCAATAAAAATATGTTTACCAACAGTTACACATATGGAAGTGTTTTAAAAATATTTTAAGTGCAATGCAATTACCTAAAGGTGTGAAATGAAGTTGCTTGTGTTCACTGTGTCACAAGCAAGGCCTGAAATTCAGTGACTATCAGGGCTGCTGGGCTCTTTTTCTATATATATAGCCAATAAAATTAGAAGCCTTATCTCTAGGCAAACTCATTTATATTTATTTAGGTTTAGATAATTCTTTCAGCTAGGAAAGCTATAGTATGAGTTTCTTAACAAATACTTATCTCTTTATAGTTGCAGAGAAACACTGATATGTGAAACACTGATGCAACGTTCCATGCTCTTAAACACTTACTTTGTACCATATACCTGTGTATAATGCAGTAAAGTTTGAAAGATAACTGTGGATTTCTGAGAAAAGCCTTTACTTTTAGCTCAGAAAAATATTATTGTAGTTTATGCAATCAAATTATAACAAAATAGATTCTGGTTCTGGTGGAAAATGCATTCACATGTGAATCTATAATTGTAACAGTAAGCCTCCTGTGATTCATGAAGCTAAAATACTCATGGGTGCAAAACTGCTATAGTTCTGTGCAGAAATAGAAACGTTGAAGCACATGTACTTCACTGCACATGAATCTTGGGTTCACATCAGAAAAGCTGGTTAACTGTTTTCTGTTGCACATATCTGTTGTGGTGGTGCTGTTCTCCTGATGCTTTAGAGCACTTAGAAATGCCTTAGGTGACTCACAGAAAAAAAAATGGGACTTGAAGCATTTCTAATAATGGAAAGAGTGACAAGGGAAAGTGATTATTTCCGTATCTGTTTCATTACAAAGCTCTTAAACATTTTTTTTAAATGTACTGGAGCACAATAATTGTAACAGAGGCTTCACTTGCTTCATATATGCAACATTCAGTACATAAATTAGCTAAGTGTGTCAAAAGACAACTCAAATAATATAGAAGAACATATTATCAATGGTGTTATAGCTGTGGGTTCTGCTGGTCACATCAGTCCTCTCACCAGTTGAAATTTATCTTGAAATCTGTGTAAACTAAACATCTTCCAGTGAGTTTGAACAATAATTTAAATACAAGTTACAAGGAAAAAGCTTTGCATTCATGATATTTCAGGCATGCTGTGAGCTAGAAGTGTCTGTTCCATAAACAGGGTCAGATATATGCTAAGAGACCTGTATCTTGTATGGTTTCACATGATCTACAGGTACATAATATTATCTTGTATTTCCTAAAAAAGCAGTAATCATGGATAGTTTCTCCCTTGCTGCTACTGATGATGTCAGCATGGCTTCAGGTTCCTTCTGCCTTGCTGCCAACTCGTTGCATGCATATTTTTGTACATCGTCCTACTCTTTTTGAGATCACTTGGACAGCTGAAATCCCATGCAAGGGGCCCACTAACATTTGTCAATAGCTCTGTTCCAGCTTGCATTGACACTGTCAAATGACTTTGGCAAGGTGGGTGAAATATTAACGTATATCGTAGAATTGCTATAGTTTGAAAAGACCTCAGAGGTAATTGAGCCCAACCATTAAGATGTCCAAAAAAACATCCCTAAGGATTGGTTTTCAGATATTCCTCCTTGTCATAGGTGGAATAATGATCTGGAGGAAATGGTTTTTTTCATGCAAATTCAGAGCTTGCTCTTCCTTAATTTCCTCTCAGTGAGCTCATTGAGGTGAAGCCAGAAATTTCTTAGTACATCAGGCAGAGACCTGTGCTTAGAAAGTAGTGGTTGGAATTGAGATAAAGGTATTCAGACACTTCTTTAAGTCAATTTCTATTGTATTTCTTGTAGGAAATGATAATAAGTTATCCAAGAATGTGAGGGCAGTTTGCCCTGCTGCTCCTCCCCTGTACTCAAGGTCTCTTTTGTTATTCGTGTTGCCACACTGTGTCTCTAGACCCCAGCTGTGATCAAGTTCTCATTGTGTGAGGGACCATAGAAATGGATTGTATGTCACAGTCCTTGCCACAATGACAGCACAGTTTAGCAGGGGAGGAGAAAAAGGGTAGCTAAGGTAACAGAGACATGCTGAGACTTGTGTAAAGTCACTCAGTGAGCAGCAGGAAGGAGCAGCCATAGGACCATTGTTTCTAAGTCCCAGTTGCACAGCAAAACTATTGGCAGATGTTTCTTTTTAAAGGAAGACTCTCATCATAAAAAGCAAATGTTATTTTTGAAAATTTTCTTGCTAAAGAATCTTTAGAAATGGAAGACAGAAAAGAAACTGAGAAATCCTAGATGGATAATTTGAAGAAGAATTAGGTCTAAATCGCCTTGAAAAAGATTTGAAATAAGACTTTGACTGCTTTTAGTGACATTCTCCTAGTTACCAGCAAATTCAGTGGAACTTTCCTGTTGTTTCCTTACATTTAGATAACTTAACAAACCCCAAACCCAGCTCTACACTGGTAGTTGGGTCATAAAAAGGGTACAGAAGAAAATTGCACTCACAGTCTTCTTGTAAACAATAGTCTAGCTGTATTTTTATTAGAAACAGTATTTTCAGTTGGGCTTGGAAATGAAATAACATCAAAGAGAATCTGACTCCATATAGTAAATTTGAGTCTGTTTAAATTTTATCAATATGAGAATTTATAAGCAGATAGATAGATCAGAAGTAGAAACAAACACAAGAAGCAGCCTTTGAAAAAATGTGCAGGTATGTGCTACAAGTTCACAGTTTATAATGATGCTAAATAGACAAGAAAGTAGAAAGAACAGACAGAGGGATGAAAACAGTGGAGTGGTGAACAATGTGAATGATGCTCAAGTAAGTCTTTACTGACTTTATTGATGTTGGTATTCATACCAAAATCTGGTAGGAATATGTGTCCAAATATCTATATACTTTCCTAGTCATATGATTTTTTTTTCCTTAACTAGGTCTTCCAGAACAGCTGGGAAATCTGGCCCAAGGAACAGTTTAAGTCCTGCTCATTATCTTCAAAAAGGGTAAATATTTGAGTCATTTGCAGGTAGTGTCTTTTTTAGATATCCTGGTACAGACAGAGGGTTTAGTTTTATAACACTAAATTCTCGAGAAATTCTGTGGGATTTTAGTAAATTCATTACGCCTTATACTTTAAACATGAAATTTGACATTATCTAAGATAGATACAACATGTAATAAATTGCACATAATTTCTGTTAAAAAAAAAGACTCTTGTAGACTCAGAGTGTTCACTGAAGTGTGTTGATTGCCTTGGTAATTTCAACTAAAATTAAAACGCCTTACCTGCTGCATTTTTTTGAATTATATTTGTATTTTTTATCAATACAAATGCAAGAAAAGTTAATATAAAATTGCCAGCCATGAATTATGAGTTTCAGACTTGTATTCCACTGGTTGCTGTACCACCTGTTAATAAGTAAACCAAGCAGCAGTTGCCACATCACTGAGAATGACTGATTTCTGTAATGAATACCAATTAGGATATCAACATATTCAATGTTCTTATTCAATATTCTTGTTCTCTCTCAATATTGCTACATTACTGCAAACTCATTTAAAGAGTTGTGTGGTAAAAACATTTATTTTACAGAACAGAGAATGAAATCACAAAAATATTTCTATCTCTTGAAAAAATGCATCAATTTCTTTGAAATTAAATGGGCTGACTACAAATTTACATCTTTCTAGTGTAATGTTAAGATTTTGATTTAATTTTTCTTATTCAGAATGCAAAAAAAAAAAAAATCCCCCCAACATAATTTTCCATCAAATGGCAGTGCTGGCTTCAGAGCAGTTCTTGTGCTAGGCACTTTACTGTCTCTTCTATTCTGCCCTGAAAATGTAACAGTTCAGCAGAACCCAGCTTCTATTTGCTCCTCCAATTTTAGTTCAGACAAACAAGATAGGCAGGTAGCACTGATGAGGGACAACATTCTTGCTATTCAAGGGCAGGGGAATATTAGATGAGAGAATTTTTTTCACTCATCCAATTAGAGTCCTCATTAACACACAGGACTGTTGAACAGAAGGAGCTAGGATAATACAGCAGCTACAAGTCTCATTTACCAAGGTGCACATTTTATAGCTTATTGTGGTCTTCCTGACTACTAGTGAGCCAGAAATGAACTCCTCATGCTCTATACAGGCTAGGCTTTGTCTATGCTAGATGGAGTTTGCAAAAAGTGAATCACGAGATCATCAGTCTCATCACAGCTCTGCTTGGGACAAGATCTGCTTATAGGATGCATGTAGTTACATACCTGGCAGCAATGACTTTTTATTTTGGGTGCTGGTGCAGATCTTTTCTTTGCCTCTTTTAAGGTGGTTTTGTCATTGGAGAGGAAGGGCGTGATTGTTCCAGGATTTAAACTTTCAATGTCTTCCCCTTTTCTGACCAACCTGTCCTTTGAACATATTCTATGATTGTGGTAATTTCGTTTGATTGCAAACTTACAGAGAAAAAAAAAATAAAGGGAGAAAGTAACATCAACCCAATAGTGGAACTGTTCAAATCCTGTGTATGATGCCATGCATGTAGACAAGGAGCCCAAGGGTTCAATTAATGAGTAGAACAGGTTTCCCTCTAGGGAGCAGCAATACCACCTCACCTACCAGTTAGCTGTCTGCTCTCCTTCACCACCTTGTCCCCAGAGGTCCCTGGTGAGATGACTGAGCTGCTCATTAATCATTTGCTAAATTGCTTGAGATACTAAGGTAAAAGGGGCCATTTTGGTTCTCTGTAGCCTACTGGGCCGTAGTTCTTGTGCATTAAATAAGGCAGAAAGTGCCTGAGCGACCAAGCTGGACTCCTGAGAACAGCAATGCAACCAGGATGTGACTTGCAGAACAGCTGTTTCCTAGAGTCAGGCTTTTCAAGTTGAAAAGCAATAAATACTTCTGTATAAAAGGATTTTCTCCCATGAGGACTTCTAGAAAGTATATAGAGAGTTGGGTTTTATACCCTAAAAATGCTTTTCATGGGAGTGAGCCATTTCAGAGTCATGCACTAAATAAATGGGAGCAAAAAGGAGATCTACACTCCATGAAGACTTTCTGACATACCATGTGTTATGACCTGCCCCCATGAAGGTGAGAGTAACCCAGGTTCTTGTTAATGGATCTCTTGGGGCAGATTAGAATGAAACAACACCTAATGATTTGTGTTTATAAATATATATATATTTGTGTAGGGTCTATTTTAGAATACTTTGGTTGCAATGGAAAGCAGATATGTAGCCATTTTGGTTATTATTATCTGTAGCAATATATCAATACGAAAGCATCATAATATTACTTGAGGAAATGTATAAGGAAAAGAAAGAAAAAGAAAGGGTAAGAGTAGAAAGGTGCATAATCACCACCCATGCATCTGCAATGAGATTTGATTGTTGCAGCTGGTTGAAGTGATGGTCTTGATCTGTCTTGATCCACCCGCCAAGACACCCCCAAAACACGAAGTCTGATGGGTTAAAATACACTCAGGCTGGATGGGAAGAACACCCAGGCACTTCCCCTGTGTGTGGGGGAAGTTTTACACTGTCTTTTGCAACAGACCCTGGATCTGCTGCAACACCTTTGGATCACATGCAGTCCCCTGGTGGAAGGCTTCAGGAATGGGTGAGGGGGTGTCTCAGGGGTCCCTGATGGTTTATAATGCCTCCTCACATCAGCACAGTTAAGCCAATAGTGCCTCATCAGACCTTCCCTGCAGGGAGAGGGGAGTTTCACAACTGAGTGCAGTCTCCTACATCTTAGAACTCTTGGCTCATTCCAAGCATTGTGCTGGTTTCCTAGCACATAAAAGTAAATATGATTCAACTTCACACTGACTTCCTGAAGCTTCTACAGATCCCCAAATAAATATTATATTCACATTGCACGCAATGCTGACATGTTCATTCAACGAGCACTTACTGCAGATGAGAGTTATGTACAGTTAAATGTGTATAAACCTCTTAAAGTGATGAAGGGTACTCAAAGATCTCTGATAGCAAACCTGACATCCATAGCATTGCTTCAGGAGGAACCCCTGCAGAGAACCAGAAGTGGGGGGTTGTGTGTTGGAGAAGATGTGCATACAGAGTTTTCCCTGTGATACACAGGGAATACAGACTATCACAGCACTGTGAACTGCTTGAAGGCCCTTTATAGTGAAGAATAACAGAATCATAGAGTCCATTAGGGTGGAAAAAGACCTCTAAGGCCAAAATCTCTAACCATTAACCCATCACCATCTTGTTCACTGTACTGCAGAACTGAGCCCAAGACTCCTGAGTGTAAAGTCAGGAAAATTCCCCCAGCAAGGCTCTGCTTGCCACACAGTGACCCAAAGAGGGGAGAAAGGGCCTCCAAATCCAAGCAGAGATGTGGAAAATAAGGGCTCTGTATGTTCCCAAATGCAAAATTCTTGGGGGACAAAGAAACTAGATCCTCTCTGGTGAGGAGGTATATCTGCAAAATGGCTCATATAATATACAGTTATGCATAGGCCCAATGTTTGTCTCACACAAACAGAACTTACAGGCCAGGAAGATTTATTTTTACTTAGAAAAAACTTTGCATAAATACATAGTAAAAGGAAGTTTTCTTCAGAGAAATACATATCATTTGTGAAAAATATTGCCTAAGGCTTACATGCTGTATTACATGTACATAAACAAATATGGATTTCACATATATAATATGGGTGATTTATTGATAAATTAAAAATGTGCAAATGTAAAGAAGGACATAAACATGTCTGTTTTAAATTTAATCAAACATTAATTAAAGAATCCTGTGAGGCAAGTGATGTTCCATTACATTTTTTTCCTAAAGGAAGGAGAAAAGACTGGCTTTATAGCCACATATAGTCACAGAAGCAGATGCTTCCCTCCCGCTCCCCAGACAGAAACTTGATGTGTCAAGAAAAAAAAATGCTGAGGTTTCTTAGAAATTTTTGCCTAAGTTATACTTGCCTGTGCAAGTGTACAAGTACTGCTCTGCTAGATCTAGCAGTAGAGATGGATCCAGGAAACCAAGTCAGGTTATGGTTTTGAAGATCTTAGACTTCCTTGCTATGCAGAGCTGGAGTTTGAATTGATCAGTATTTCTACAGAGAAGTGCTCCAGACACTTAAAGGGTGGAGAACTTCATTTATCCTTAAGTGAAGAGTCCCTAGAAGGCCCATCACAGAGAAGAGATCATTGAATTGCTGGTTGTTTCATTTGACAAGGATAAACTATTAGGGAATCTATATTTTTACTTGAGATGTAATTCATTTTTATGTTCAATTTATAATTCAATCTAATTTTCTGCATAATAAGGACACTGTGATTAATGAAATATAAATGGTCAAATGAAAAGGTAGTTATGTTCTTCCTTTGTTCAAGGTTGATACACGACCAGAAATACTACCAATCTGGCTGGACAGTTATAGTACAAAAATCACAACACTGATTACTTCAGAAATGTATTTTTGCATTCAGGCTGTGATCTGACCAGTTTTGATTTAGGTGAACTACCCAAGCTTGGATCTGAAGCTGTCTGCAGCATAATTCAGCTATCTGACGGCCCCCCAAGCGGGTGATTAAGCTATCTGACCTTCCTGTGCTCTTCTTTCTTTTTCTACTCCTGGTTAGGTTAGGTTCTGTCCTAAAATCCATTTTCTCATTCCAGCTTTTGATTTCTAGTTTAGTATAATAATAATAATAATAATAATAATAAATTTCTTTCATTGCTTCTCACTCTGTTACTGAAAATAATCCTTAAGGTGTGTTACTTCAGATAAAATTAGTCAAAGGCACAGTTCCACATCCTTCACTCACAGAAGCACTAAATCTGGTGTGAACCTTGTGTTAATGACTCCTCCAGGACTTAATCCTAACACTTGAGTCTTGGTTCGCTCTCCTCAGGTTTTGGTTTCATCTGGTTTAACAAGTGGGTTTTGTTTTGTTTGTTTGTTTGTGCAAACAAAAAAATTTGTGCAAACAAAAATTCGCAAAGTGAATTTTACTTTGGTGAAATGTGGGATTTGATCCCTGTGTCTGTGGCCCATGTACCCATGCTGCTGTTTCAGCTGCAGGCATTGCTCAGCCCAGCTCTGTGAGAGGTGGCCCTTCTGCTCAAAGCATCTGCTGATGTCAGCAGTTGATCAAACAGCTGGTGTTGCTTGAAGCTGAATTCAATTCACCTTCTAGGATGACAAGAATTCTTACCTGCCATGCAAACAGATAAGGATCTACTGTTAGTACGTTCTAGATACCACCACTCTAGCTTTCAGTTTTTTAAATCATGTAGAATTTTTTATCAAAACCAGATAGCTGGGAGCATACAGTAGCAAAACTGTATCTAAAATGCAGATGATCTTTTAGGCTCCCTATGTGTTTTACTAATGGTTGAAAAAAGGATTAATTCTGTGTGCAATCTGAGTCATTTTGCAATGAACAAGCTGTTATTTATGTTTTAACATTTCCTTAAGAGACAATTTCTGTAGAACATCAGGAAGCAGCCATAAAATGAATATGGAAAAAAATTAGGACAGAAACAAGTAGATTTTTTTGCAATTGGCTATGCAGAATAATTTCATAGCAAAAGGTAGGATCACATGCAGTAGAAATTGCTGGCTTTTGTGAGTTGGCAGAAAATATAATTAAAATGAAGAAGTGACATCTTATGTGACAGAACCTGAGTAGGCAGCACAGCATTTATCACCTCCTGTTCACTAGCTTTTCTTTTTTAAAATTAGTGAGATTTATCTTATATGACGCCTACTCATGGTCTTGTTGGCATGAACGAAAACAAAAAAAGAAATGTAGCAATGTAAAATAACACCAGGAGTTACTGCAGCCAACAAAAGGGACAAATTCATCCCTGATGCTGTGAAATAGAACTGCACAAGAGTGGGTACAGGCTCCAAAGCATTTTACTTCCTGGGGTTATTCTTGTTTGTTTTTTAGTTTTGTGCTCATACATTCTAATTCTATCTAGGCAAAGCTATAGATCAAGCTGTCCTCTACAAAGATGAGAGTTGGACTGAGATCTTGATTTCAGCTGTGTAAATTTGAAGTTATTCTGCAGAGTCAATGAAGTTATTCTGGGTCTATACTTGTAAGCCTTTAATCAGAATATGTCAGTGAGCAGGAAGATGTGGCACCTGAAAATCAATGGTTGGTGCTGCTGTTTTTTCTTTCAGGCTGAGAATTTTGCCATCTTGCTTGCTTTTCTGTGCTGAGTTTTCTGATTCAGCCAGGCTGTGGAATGAGACCAGTAATATTCCCTATTAGGAGACATGGAATCTGGGAGGTTTCAGAAAAGAAAACCAAACCAAATCAAACCAAGTCAAACCTAACTTAACACAGTTTAATTTTAGAAGATTCAATCAATCAATAATTTGGAATGCTGGATTACATGACTTTAACAAAGAAATGGAGTGCTATCAGAGAAATCTGCAGATAAGAAGAGCAGAGCAGGGAAGAAGCTGAATAATTTTATGCATATATTTATTAAACCAGAGCTTGTAAAAGACCTCAAGTAAATCTGCATGGAGTGGGTGGAAGGACTGGAAGCACGATCCTTAGAATAACTATATATACAAGGTTTTAAAAACCTGCTTTTAGGAAGGCAGTGAGGTGAGAGAAAAGGGTGACCAGTATTCAAATTTTAATTTTTTATGTTGTTTCTGATGAGTCACTTTCCAATACCCACACTTGAAGAATGCTTCTAAATGTACCCCTCGGGTGCATGGANTGGAGGCAACCGTTGCTTGCAGTCCAGAGAGAGCAAAACCAGCTGTTGTCCCTTTCTCCCTTCCTGCCTGGTGCACCTACAACATCTGGCCTGCAGTCATTTGGAAACAAACACACCAAATCTGTCCTTGACTTTGTGTGAGGTTTGTAGGGCTCTTAGATGCAAAGCAGCAGCTTGGGCAGTATGTGGCTTGTCCTTTTTCAAACTCTTGTTATTCCAGCAACAAATATCTGTGGTGTGAGTGAACGCAGTTTGTCTGCACACAGAACCATGAACTGCACATCACTTTTCTTTGGTTTTTCAGTAAGGATTTAGCACCACACAGGCCTAGAAGAAATGTACGTGAATACAGCACTGCACCTTGTATAACATCTTAGTGCACATTTCACTGTGAAAAAGGAAAGGTGACAGGCTCAGGTGACCAGGTCAATGCTGAGGACTTCACTGTGTGATTTTACTCTGCACTGAGTGCAATGGGAGTTTTGGATGAATGATGACTGCTCTGCTGTACAATTCCATCACCTTGTGCTCATGATCTTGCCTGTCTTTTTTAGTTATTAAGTGAGCCATCCTCAGACCATCTGTGTTTTTGTAGTAGCACCTTGAAGCCTTGGAAGTAAACCTCATAAAAGCCCAGTAAAATATCTGTGACCATTTTCTAGCTATCAAGATATTTGAGGACATTAGATGTTGCTAGAACATATTATAAGCTTCTCTGTGTGTAAGCCTGCAGGAGGAAATTTCCCATGGGAGAACATCTTTTACTGTCTTTTTACTCTGTATAAATTTTCTGTAAACAAAATCTCTGTGTTGCGATTCAAGGACATTTGGATTGCTCTGCCTGTCTCCTGAGAGTGGGAGATAGAGGTTCTCTCTTTCAACCTATGAGGTGAAGGACTGTTATCTTTCTGATATTGTAAGCATGCTGACATTCTGGTACAGGGAATGAAGCAGTAAGGTTCTGAGCTCTGTACCTGGGCACATTATAGCCCAAATCCTCTGATTATGGAGTCATTTTAATAAATCATATTTAGCCCTCTGAAATTATTGTCAAGAGTCCTTTGTCAATGTACGGACCACGGCAATAGTTGAACACCAAGCTGTGTGGATACCATGAGGCTGTGGAATCTGCAGGACTTTATCACAAAGTTTAAGGTGGCTGAATGTCCAGTAAGATCTGTTGTGTAGTAGTGCACTCTTTCAAGAGGTATCTCTAGCAATGGTAGGATGTAGAGAGTGTTTTACATAGAGATCTATGAGATCTATGACAGAACAGCACTGCTGCCTTCCTGCAAGTTACGAGTCTTAAAGTCATTCACATCCATTCATATTTTCATGATCAGGGTATTGGCAACAACAATGAATTTGACAAAAGAAAAAAAAAAAGAAAAAGCATTTGCAACAGCAAGTTATAAACTGACATGTCTCATTTAAGCAGTGTCACTTACAACCAAATATTTAGACTCTGAATCAGGATAATGAAAAAACATTTTCAGGAGTGTGATGGAGCTTCTGTCTAATTGACACTTGTACTTCCCTGTAGCTGGGGAAGATAAAGTTTCACAGAAGTATAAGCAAGTCGACAGCCCAAGTTCCTGCAGGCTTGACACAGTTTGTGTGGACAGTGCTTAAATCAGTTACATCTCTTACTCTTCTTGCTAAATTCTTTTGCTAATAAGGAGAGAGGGGAGTACATAGTTTGTCACCTAGCAACCCCAGATGAGTGCTCTGAACAGCTTTGAATGAATAGTTGCCGATGGATTCTTAAAAATAGCTGGTTTGTTTTGTTTGGTTTGTGCAAGTGGAAGGTGTGGTCCCCCATATGTGCTTGTGTGAAATGATAAGCAGGAAACTGAAGGGAGAGTGACACAGAAGAGGAAATAAAAATGGAATCATATGGTGTAATTGGCATGCATATATATCGAAAATCTGCTTCTATTCTTTTAAGTCAGCTCTGCGTAAATTTGCATGACATACCTCAAGTACCCTGCCTGTTCCATGGCATGCTACTCAAATTCTTTCCTACAGAATAAATGGGAACATAGATACTTTGGTATGTTAAACAACACCCCCCTTATTCCACAAAGTAGAAAAATTGGTTCAGGGATTCATTATTTGCTTACAGTAGGTTGTAAGATTGTTCATCCTTGCCTGCATTAGACTTCACCCTTGGATTTTAGACTTAAATAGCAACTGGTAGCAATAGTTGAAATTGCATTAATGGCAGCAGCTGGGTGTAGGGGACAAGGGTGGATGTGGCCAGCTGCAGTGGGGAGGAAGGGTGGCAGCTATGGGCAATGACAGCCTTTGCATCCTGCTCTCTAAACAGTGCTGTAGGGAGGGGGCCAGAGCCCTCTCAGCTCATCTGGTGAAGTCACATCTGGACAGGACAGGGTCACTGTTATCCCAGAGCAGATTGATGTCCTGCAGCAATTAAAAACCCTGTTAGCCTTTGGGGACTGGGTTTGCTTAATACTCGCTCTACAATGACCAGCCCAATGATGCAAAGCACCTTCATGACCACTTCAACTGACCACCAGCAATTCCTCTTCCAAAAAATTGTCTCTCGGTGACTAAACTAGTTGAGTAGTTTTACAAGGCCCTGCTGTCATCTTACATGTCATGGGACGTTCCTATGAGAAAAGGAGCGTGGTCATACTATAACCAACTTCTCTTTGTTTGGGACACTGTATAACAACTTAACATCTTGACAGATTACATTAATAAATTACAGTGAGCTCTCATTTTAAATTGGCCCTGTGCTGAGGGCATAATTTTGTATGATTGTGCCCAATAGGGAATAGAGAGGTTGATTTCTTTAGAAATCCAAAGCTTCTGATTTCCCCAACATTAAAAGCCAAAAGTATGGCAGCTGCTCTTTATTTTTTTGAGACACTTCTTTCATTCATGCAGTAATTTAAAACATATTATTTTTGTTCAGTGTAACCACTTTAAGAATAAAGACAGCACTACAGAATGCTTCTGAATTCTTTAAAAGCTTTCTTGGGTTTTTCTTTCAGTTTCCAGTGTTTTGTTTGAAAAATAAGAAACACGTCTTTGTGATGAAGCCTGTATTTTGAAGCCTAAAACTAGAGGACAAAAGAAATTTTTACAGAAAGTGGGAGAGAGGTCAGGTGGGGTGGCTAACAACAAGGTGTCATTAATGCTTTTTGATTCACTGTCTCTGGGGCAATCCATTTCACAATGTAGGCTAGATTTTATTTAGTTAATTTAATAATTGAATATACCAGTTGTCAGTTGTGTCCAGCTTATGCTCCTGTCTGCAAAGGCCGTTCCAAACATGCCCACATATTTATTGCAAGCTGGGTGTGTGTTGCTGTTGGCTCTTACGCTGCCTGTGAGTGTGAGATGTGTGTGGCTGTGCATGCACACACCCCAGGGGTCCCTGAGCACAGCACCAGAGCATCCACCTCGCACATGAGGAAGGGCACAAGTGAGCTCAGGCAAGGCTGGCCCTGGTCCCACAGCCTGGTGACAGCCTAAAAATGCCAGAGGTTTGGGAAACATCATGACAGGAAACCCAGGGACCCCTTATGGCACATTTACTTACCATCAGGGTCTTGATGAAAAATGTGAATGTGACTCCCTAACCTCATTTTCACCAGAGGGAAAAAAGATTTTGGCTAGCTTGTGGCAGCTAATAGGAAGTAAAATCTCAGCAAGGTTTAGGCAGTTTGCAAAAGGCTCTTAGCAAAATTATTAAAATAAAAGGGAACTTCCCTTAGAGGCAGAAAATGCTTACAGCAAAATGTAACTCTGAACTTACTGACTGGGTCCTTTCATGCATTAGACACTGACAGTTTCTTCTTAAAATTATGCTGGGCTTTTCTAATGTACATTTTAAGGTCTAATCAATATCCCATAGCATGGCTTGTGCCTGGCAGTACTGAGACTACATTTCATCTCAGAAGCTGGTAATGGATCATCTGCATCTGATTGATGGCAACAGTGAGAAATGCTAATGGGAAGCAAGTTAGTGTGGTCATTTAACCACTTCTTTATACTGAAATATATTTATGTAAATGTAAAAAAAAGTGAAGATGTAACTGTGAGAATCTAAATGTTTTAAGATGTCCAGTATATTAATTTTGTGCTGTCTTTTGGGTCAGGAAAGAGTGATGGATTGTTTTCATTCTTCTCTTGTGTTGAATATTTTTAATGCCCGATTTGCTCTTAATTTTTAATATTTTCCCATATTTATGTTGTTATTACTCCTTCTTCTAACTTTAGTAAGTGCTAGATTTCAGCTTTTCTCTAATTCTGCCATTATTTCAGTATTCTAGTTAGTTTAAGTTTTTGTCCTTTTTTTTCCCCCCCTCTAATACTTCCAGAAGATAACTGAACTGTCATGAGCTGAGAAGTCTCTGTGTAGGGTCAGAAGTTTTGTTTAACATTATTTTCCCCCTTGGTTATTTGATCAGGCCGCAATCATACCTTCCATCACAGTCTCTTGGCAGCATCTTGCCAGAGGCATGGTACTGATGCAACACTGTGCTTGTGTGTGGATGGATGTGGCTCTACAAAACTTCATGTTAGGCAGGGGCTTCATCCTCCAGTTTGAAAGGACCCCCAGCAGCAGCCAGTGAAAGCATTGCCACGTGTCTTATGGAGTATAACTGATGTATGACTTTTTCCTACATGAAAACCATATGTAATGTCACATTTTTTCCTTCAAGCCCAACTTTGGTCACCTGCTTGAATACTGAGCTGCTCAGGAGCCCTGGCTATTGCAAAAATACACTAATTACATGTTATCATACCTATGCAGTTGACTTGCTGTTTTGCAGTGCTTTTCTGTGACACTGCCATGTATCTGACTGGCCTTGCTCACTGAGCAAGGGATGTGAAGCCGTTTTTTGGACATAGTTTCTTGCTGTGTGCTGGGGCAATGTGCTTATGGCCCCCAAAATCCTTGTCATGGCTGTGGTAATGGTGTAGCATTTCTGAGTCTTGATTGCCTGTCCCTTATCTTAGCTGTGGTTGGTGCTTACCATCTTCTCTCTTTCCTGTACTCTAGATAATTAGTTCCTGAAATTTGTCTCTTTGTGTAAAAATCCTTCAGTTGCTAATCCGCTAAAAAAGCTAAGGGTATTTTTTGAAATCCTGGGATTTTACTTGTTCCACCAGTGGATTTCAATTTTTAAAAGCTAGCTATTGAGTTCTGCAACCAGGTCTTCCTTTTCATAAAACACCATACTGACTATGCATTTTTAACCAATATAATGTGGAAATGATGTTAATCCAGTATTTTGACAGTTATACAGTGATAAAGCTTGTAGAATATAAGAGATGAGAAAATAAGGTCTGAACAACAGGCAGGAAGGTAAGCGTTAAGTTTTTGAAGCATGAAGTGGTGAAGTAATTTGAGGGATTCAGACATGAGGTCCACCTAGGCAAGTACTCTGTCTTTAACAGCAACCAATAAAAAACAGAGAAAGAAAACAACCCCAGCATGTTTCCCCTGAGTATGTCTGCTGAACTTCCAGACACCCATGGCTTAGGCACCTCTTGAGATAGAGTGTCTTTTCATGCTTAGTAACTTTTTGTGATTTTTTTTCATCAGAAAACATGTCTAAAATTTTCTTTAATTTATGTAAACTTTCCTGTACACAATATCCAGGCACAATGAGTTCTGAAGTTAAAACATGTATCACTCAAGAGGATACCTCCTTTTTCTTTGACCTCCGAACATTTTATTTGATGCTCCTAGTTTCTAAATTATTTCATCCTTCTTTGATTTTTTCTTTCCACGCTGAAGACCTCTGGTCTATATACTGTTTTCTTGTCCAGATGCTTTTTCTGCTGTGAGTGGTGATGCTGTTCTCTGCATCCTGCTCTGTACCTTGTTCTTCTGTATGTTCATGGAAACATCCTAGAAGCATATTGATGTGATGAGGGATTGCTCCTTGAACAAAGATTTCTCATTCATATATGATGTGATTCCTCTTCATTCTAATGAGTGCTTTCCCTCTCTCTTTGTGGTTGTCATGCATTTTACATGAGGAAGTTTGAATCTTAAGATTTTCTGCTATTTATAACTTTTTATTTTCTCTTATGTTCATTTGTACCTATAATAGTTCTTGGCAGATTACCGTGCATTTCTGAAAAAGGGAATTTTCTCCCTTTCCTGTGGCTCTTGTTCAAGCAGCCTGTATGTCTGAATTTACTAGTGCTGATCCAGAGTTTAGTATTACTTTGAGTGTGTGTGAGCCATAATCAACAATTTTAGGCTGCAGTTAAGAATGGTCCATTGAATCAATTAGTAAGGAACAAAGGTGAAATGCAAGATAGAAATACTATAAAATTATTTTACTTCACTATGCAGGCAAAGAAGCTTATTCCTGAAAAAAAGAAAAGTAAAGCTAATAGATTAGCAAACAGGTAAGTGCCCAAGAGATACTGAATAAAGAATTTTGGACTTTTCTTGGTGTTGTGGTTTGACACTGGCCCAACACCAGGCACCCACGAGAGTTGAGAGTTGCTCACTCACTCTCCCTTGTCACAGCTGGGCAAAGGAGGGAAAATGACAAAAAAGAGTTAACAAAGGCTTCATTCGTGAGGTAATGACCAGGAGAAATATTTCAAGGCCAAAACAGACTCAACTTTAGTTGCAAAGTGAAATAACAGAATCAGAGGACAATAATGAGAAGTAAAAGAAGCCCTTAAAACACCTTCTCTCCCCCAGCCTCTCCCTCCTTCCCACCGACAGCGCAGGGAGACAGGGCATGGCAGTTTTGGTCAGTTCATCACCGAGATTTTCTTCTGCTGCTCCAGAAGAGGAGTCCTTCCCCTGTGGGGCCGTGGGGTCCCTCCCAGGGGAGACAACTCTCCGTGCCCTGCCCCGGCGTGGGTCCACTCTGATGAGCAGCAGCCAAACCTCACCTGCCGCAATGTGAACTGTCCCCATGGGCACACAGTCCTCCTGAAACTGCTGCCACATGGGTCTCTCTTTCCACAGGGTGTGTTCTCCAAGGACAGGCTGCTCCAGCCTGGGAGCAGGGCCCCTGTCTCTCCCAGGGTCTCCCACTGGATCACAGCCTCCCCCAGGCATTCACCTGCTCCAGCATGGGCACCTCCCCATGGGCTGTTGGTGGATCTCTGCATCCTCATGGATCCCCAGGAGCTGTGGGTGGATCTCTGCATCCCCATGGATCCCCAGGGCCTGTGGGTGGCTCTCTGCATCCTCATGGATCCCCAGGAGCTGTTGGTGGATCTCTGCATCCCCCGTGGATCCCCAGGGGCTGTGGGTGGATCTCTGCATTCCCATGGATCCCCACGGGCTGCAGGGGCACAGCTGCTTCACCATGGTCTCACCATGACCTGCAGAGGAATCTCAGCTCCAGCACCTGGAGCACCTCCTCCCCTCCTCCTCCACTGACCTTGGTGTCTCCATGTTGTTTCCCTCACATGTTCTCACCTCCTCCTCCTCTTCTCTGACTAGAAGTAAAAACTTGTGACTTTGTTTTGATTTTGTTCTTAAATATGTCATCACAGAAGCATTATCAGCCTCTCTCATTGGCCCAGCTTTGGCCAGCACCATGTCCATCCTCAGAGCCATCAGCCATTGGCTCTGCCAGCCATGGTGGAAGCTCCCAGCAGCTCCTCACAGGAGCCACCTTTGTGGCCCCCCTGCTACCCAAAACTGGGCCATGCCAAACCGATACACTTGGCGATGTGGATTTTCTTTGTAATGAGTTGTAGGGATCATTTCTCAGTATGGAGAGTAAGCTAAAAGAAATATTTGACTTGGTTTTGGTTTTGTGGTTTGATTTTACAGAGTAATCATAACTCAGACTGGATCAAAGACAAGTTTAATGAACCAGGGACTTCATTAACATTTTGCATTCCATATCTCATGACTGGATTAAAAGGACTTTCATGTTCTTTGAGGAGAAAATATGTCGGCCCTCTACAGGACAGCCTCAGAATCCCAGCTGGACTTGGTACCATAGGGCCAAGATTATATAAAGCAAAAATAATCTTCATCCCTTCCACTGTGCCTATATCTCTGCTTCAAAAAAGTTTAATGATTCATGTATTTGTGCTTAGCTGTGCAAACCGATTTATATTTTATCATTTTCCCCCCTGTACTCTGTAACTGCTGGGTTTGAATTTTCTTTTTCTTACATTCTTACGACAGTGATATTAAAACATCATAGGTGTATGTGTGTGTGTATGCTTGTTTTTTCTTTTTGGTTGAGAGCTTAAACAGTAGAAAACATCTTGTTCTCCTTCTGGCAGGAAAGAGCTGCTGTTTTTGCTTGCAGTCCAGCCTAATTTGTACCTGTGTGCAAAGGGGACTTGAGGGAAGAGGAGAATTCCTGAGACTGGCTTCATTTTGCCACAGCTAAGAGAAGAATAGGAAGGGTCAGAATGGGAACTGTTGTTTCTGAATGACGATGTCTTTGCAAAATGTACCTCTTCAGGACCAGTTTTCACTCAGTATTTACCCCTGAATCCTTAGTGGCAGAAGCAGCAGCCAGTCTGGCTTTCTGGAGATCTGTGGGAGGCAATGCAGGACCAATGATGATTTATTTTCACCTTTTACAACCTGTTATCCTGCCTGGGAGCTGAAGTTGCCTACAGCCCAACCCTGCAACACCTTGCCAGAGTACAGGTATTGTGTTCTGCAGCCCTCTCCCAGCAAATCTGGATCACCTGACAACACAAGGCAAGTTAGATCCTAGACTGTTAGTGCAAGAGAGAACATTTGTGGAATTTCCAATAAGAGCTTTAGTGATCTTATGGAGACCCATACAACTTACTCTGCTGGACTTTCAAAAAAAATTGGACTACTGCATTTCATAAATTTGGGTGAAGAAGTGAACTAGATGATTGGATCACTGCAGAGAAGCTGTTTTTGTGCCAATTGACAGTCAAAATTAGGTAAAAAATTGCTCAGAGGACTGGAATTTAGTTACACAAATTTAAAATTAGAAGAACATTTTGTACTTTATTAAGGAAAACATATCTGTAACATTTGGTACAAGCTAACATTAGTCAGGGTAATTAAATTCCATGTTTTTAAAGATTAATAGATGTTTTACTTCAAGTGCTTTAGAAAGCACAGAGCTAGGAGAAAAAAAGTATTGCTCTGCTATGTTTTCTACTTTCATGTGTTCTGATACATTAATTTGCCAGGGTCAGAGAAGTGGCTGGTTGGGTGGATTCTCTTGATTTCAGGTAGTTTTCATAAGCAAATTACTGCCCTAAGGAGATAAGCCCCATCTTGGAAGGCATTTAAGAATTTAAAAATAGAACTGACTAAAAAAGTATTTTCAGTTCCAAGAGAAGCATCAGTTTATTATTTACCTTGGAAATAACCAGAAAGATTAAAAAAAAGAAAGAAAAAAGAAAACCTAATCCTCTCCCCCATGCTATTTGCAGAAGTTTTCATTGTAAGACAAATCTTCACACCTTCACAGAGAATTGAAAGACAAGTTGTATAAAGCTGGTTTCTTATATTTCTTACCTTCCAGGCTCATAGAGAGTCAGGTACATATCAAAATGATGAGGCCAGCAGGAATGATGTCAAGCCAAGTTCTACAGCACGCCACGGGGAGATGAAGCTGTGACCTCTGAGATAGGGGAGGCAATTCTCGCACTCAGTTCAGGGAAACTGGAATTTAAGAACTTCCTGGAATCTTCAATATTTGTGTCCTCTGTGCAGTCAAGCAGGATCCCACAGCTGCTTGATAAAACTCTTATGAGCCTGCCTGCTCACAGCAAATCCCCAGCACAACAGTCAGCACTGTTACAGTGGAAGAAATGAGCTAACCCCCACTGGTGAGCATGTGGCCCTTGCTGCAAGTGAGGTAAAACTGTTTCTCTGCTGTTTTGCTTTGTTAGTTTAAATCTCGGCTATATTTTTTACTCAGCTCTAATTTTTACAAAAGCACTGTATAAATGTAATACCTCTGTGATCACTGACAATTTAAAAACACTGCAAAAAAGTTTAGTCTTTGTAGGGCTGAAAGAACTTATAGTCTGTCTGTCCGCTCTTGAGGTGGCATCACTTTGGCTGATGCCTCACAAAACTACCTGATTGCATGAAGAAAGTCTCAAAATGGTGATATGCCATTACATGGCATCAAGTATTCCCCACAGATACATGGTAACTGGCCAGGTCTCTCCTTTTACTTGGGAGCTTGTACTATGTCAACAAAACCCCAAAACAAAGCACTTCATGCAGAATTTGGAGATACATGATAGCAGAACAGGCTTTTATCCCCGTCTCTTAAGGTGTTTGTAGAAGCCAAGCACAAACTAGCCCACAGGATAGCAGACATAGATAATAACAAGAAATATTTCTGCTCTATAAAATTTACTATATAAATTAGACGGATAACAGTATGAACACTGACAATAAGCCATGCTAGATAAGATGGGGTGATTGTGGTAAGTGCTTTTGAAATAAATTTTATTAAAATACATGGATCTTATTTTTTCTGTTAGGTGGCTTATTTGATTTGGTTTATTTTTCTACTTTTTTGTTTTGATAAAAGCCCTTATTTTTTTTCCCTTTGTGTTTTTAATGGGCAGGCAAAAGAGTGGGAGTAGACTGTGCTACAACAGGAGTGAGCAGAGGAAATCTCATTTGCTGGAAGCAGTAGTTACAGGGGGATCAAGTCAAGCCACAGAACTCATCCTGGCAAGTGGAACTTGTTCTCACGCAACCCAGTCTTGTGAGTAAAAAGTCTTTGCATTTGGAGTATTGCACGTTGATGCCTTCTATATTTGGCCCTCTGGCAGTGATGAATTCAGAAAGGAGTCAGGGAGGTGTGTGCAGCACTCCTGTTATTAGGGTGGCTTAAAATAACAGATTTCCCAGCCCAGAGAGTCAGCAAAAGAAGGGACAACAAAAGATTTGATAGGAGATAGGCAGCATTACTTGGAATCAGCCCACTTTTCAACTAGGAAGTGAAAAAGAGACAGCATTTGAGATCTAAACAACAAAATCACAAAATAGAGGATTAATTATTTTGAGCACTGGGTATGGAGAGAAAAAGTACTTGGTTAGTAAGCACCAGTCTATTAGGAAGTATAGGAGTTGTAAGTAGCAGTTCCAAAGAGATGGAAGTGTTGGCCAATTAATACCTGCAGATATCATCTCTATCCTGTATTTTAAATCAATTCACCTTAGTAGAAAATGTGTGTGAATCTTGAAAACACTTTTTCAAGGCAGGTAGGCAGTTCTGAGAGTAAGATTGAAGCTGTGTGCTCCTTATCTGACAGTATATAAGGTCAGTCACTAAAAGAGGTCAGCATTGGTGGCTCTCTCATAACTTTGAGTATTAACATTTTTATTTTAAAAGCTTTTAGAAATAAATGTTGATGTAAGTACAAAAGTTCATGCAAATTTAAAAATGACAAATATTTGATTATGAAGAATAAAAAACATCAGACATGAATTTTCACAAGAAAATTGGAGATAATGCTAACAAAAATGGCCAAAATAGAGGTGTTTCAAAATCAACGTGCATTTCTAAAAGAAGCACTAGTGCACTTTAATGAAGGAGCACTAGTGAAGTGAGCATGTGGCTGAAGACTTTTCAGACCTCTGAATTTAAAACTTCTTCTGGACTTGATCATATTCCTGCTGTGTTCAGTAAATTTATTTTGACATTCAGACCCAAGGGGTGGGGGAGAAACCTGTTTGTTAAAAATTATTATTGTGGAGAATCAGAAATGAGTACTCATTACTAAACTCTGGGAGAAGATTAGTCAGCAAGCAGCTGGCTTTGACCTTGGAATGCAAAGACACAGGAATGTGTGGGAGTCAGGGAGAACTCTGTCATGGCTTGACTGACATTCACCTACTCCTGTAGATGTGTTTGAGATGCACACTCTGTCTTCCTTTGGAAATCAATCTTTTGGGAGCCTGTTTTCTTGGAATGCAATGTCTTAAATTGCTCTGGAGGAAGGAGATATGCTGTGAGAAGCAAATAGGAAGTTTATAAGATCATTCATGTTACACAGCAGCCAAGAGACAAAAAAATACCCATGTCAACTATTATGAGTTCCATAAACTCCTAATGATTGACTGTGACATTGATTTAAATATGCAAATTAAGGCAAATGTGTTTAGTGTCAGGGGAGAAGAATGAAAATGAGAATCAGTTATGATTAAAAATCCCATACTATGGCTGGGAAGGAAAGGTATTCCACTGTCAGCAAGAGGTATGGTTGACGGAAATGTGTAAAGAGCCCAAATGAAGAAATGTGTATGCTGTGTTTTGTAAAGGAGAATGAGACATGGAATGAATGCAAAAAGGAAAATGTAAGAATTGTTATCTTTAGACAAACATATAAGATGTCTGTGAAGTAAATAAGCTTAGCACATGTATCTGTAGCGTCCTTACATTCTATAGAAATCACTATTCAAATAACAAAATAAAACACTGAAAAAAAATTGTCTTTTGATTTTCTGGTTTATGTACTGTAACTACTCACATAAATGCTATTGGTTCCTATTAAAACTTGGATATAATTCCTATGGTGATCTGACTTTGTTATGCTGCCCTGAAAGGCTGCCAAATGTGAATTGCTGCAAAGTGAAATTAAATTGGGTTTTCAAATATATAAGTATATATAATACAAAAGTAGAAATATCAGAAGTAATGTTCTTTTTGTGCTAGTCACTGGAATTATGTTGAGGAATTTTAAGCAAATATATATAAATGTCTTTCATGACATGATAAAGGAATTACATAAAGCACCTTTATAGATTTAAATTCAACTTCATTAACTTGGATCCTGGTTAGGCTTCAGCCTTCTAGAGGCAGAGCAGAGCAGAGTCTCCTACATTCTGTGATGGGACAGTCCTTAATTCAGGGCTGCAAAAGCTGTGCCTCCTAGGAGCAAGTCACTGAGGAGGCAGTGCCCTGTTTGCACATGGCCACTTGTATAGGGCAGGCTTAATTTCCTTCTCCATTGAAAGTCAAGGACACAGCATCACCTTCAGGTGAGAGAGAGGAGCACTTCTGTTCCCTCTTGCAGGACACTGTGACTATGATGCTTATTGCAGTTGTGGCTAAATACCACAACCTATTCCTGAGAATGCACATTTGCCAGGTAGATGGTGACTGTTATGTTAGAGTGTTGATTCCAGCTAAATATATTGTACTTTTCATGAGATTTTTCTATTACCAATAAAAATCACCTTAACTGATTGTAGGGTGAGAACAGAACTATCTCTTTAAAAGCTTGAGTGCTGTACTGCTCTAGAAAAAACCTATCCAAATTTCATGTTGGAGCTAGGATGAGGAATATCTGTAATTAGACTGTATATTTTGAAATAATTTCTAATTTTTAATAAAGTATCTGTGTTAGTGAAAGGCTGTCATAGAATCATAGACTGGGTAAGGTTGGAAGGTCATGTGGTCCAGCCTCCCTGCTTGAGCAGGGTCATCCCAGAGCACATGGCACAGGATTGTGTCCAGACAGTTCTTGAACATCTCCAGTGAGGGACTCCATATCCTCTCTGGGCAGTCTATTCCAGTGCTCCATTAACACATTGCTGCACATTTAACATCCAGGATTTGTAGCTTCCCTCCGTACATTTTATGCCACCAGTGGGACTACACATATTCTGTGGCATGCCTTTTATTAATTAGGCTTTATCTATTTGATTTGGGGACAGACAGAGGAACTTAATATATTATTACCAACTAATGAGCAAATTCTACTTTCTGATGATTAAATTTTCAAAAGCAATTTGAAATATAGATTGTACGCTCTTCACAAGGAGACATCATCAGATGGACTTCATTAATTAATCAGCAACATTCACTGCATAGCATGGCAATGCAGGTGCTAGAATAAAATAACTGTTATTTGAAATTGTTTTTCACATTTTTCACTGTTCCATAGGAAAATGGCCCAGGGCTTATTTTCTCTGTGATGTTAGCTCCACTTATAACTCAAATTCTGTACAAAAGGAATGCCTTAACTTTAATATGTGCTAGTACTTCTGGATTGAACAATTAATCTGAATCACCCAAACTGATCTTGTCTTGAGTTACTGGAGCTGATCAGATTGTGTGGATGTGGACTGTATCTGTGTTGGTGCAGCAAGTCATGTGTTGGTTGGCTGTAATTCCCTCCTTCGCAATACAGTAAGTCAATTTCTTCCCTGATACCTTCTTGGAAAAGAAAAAAAATATGGCTCAGCTTATTGCAGCAGATAAAGCTGTGTGCCATCCCCTTTAGAAATCTTTGTGCCAGATGCAGCCAGTGGTAGTGCCTTTCATGGGCTCAGCTCTCTGTGTGCTATCCTGCAGTGACAAGTTTACAACCTAACTCTTGCAGCGAAGGCAGACTCCCCACTTCCTGCTTCCTCTAATGTCTGAAAAAAGCAAATTCCTTCCTTCCTTCCTTCCTTCCTTCCTTCCTTCCTTCCTTCCTTCCTTCCT